>JADDOH010015443.1:0-10833 GCA_016648135.1 Agrypnia vestita
ATTATCGGAGAAGATACAACGACCGAGAGAGTGCTCGGGATTATGTGGGAACCCGCCTCCGATAAATTTGTTTTCAAATTTGTAAACCTACCGGAGCTGACGGAGGCGGACCACCCGACCAAACGACAGCTGCTGAGCGCCGTGATGAGTATTTTCGACCCGGTGGGTTTCCTAGCCTGCTTACTGATCCGGTCGAAGATACTTCTACAAGAAATATGGCGTTCAAAGGTCGGGTGGGATGAGAAAATACATCCCGAGCACATGGGGAAATGGCGCGCATGGAATGTACTCATAAGAAATAGTGAGTGTCACATAGCGCGCCAGTGCCTCTCGCGTCGAAGCAGCAACGTGACACTGCATGTGTTCTGTGATGCGTCCGAGAAGGCATGTTGCGCGGTGGCATACTTCGCCGAGACAGGAGAGGGCGGCATGAACGTAGCCTTCATCTCGGCGAAGTGCAAAGTCGCGCCACTAAAGCCACTCTCAATACCACGCATGGAACTACAGGCAGCACTATTGGCCGCCCGACTAGCAGCTACCATCAGAAAAGAACACCGCTGCCATATAATACGCACTGTATTTTGGACCGACTCAACAACGGTCTTATGTTGGCTGCGGACCGACCCCCGGTCCTACTCGGCGTTCGTCGCAAACAGACTCGGCGAGATCGACGAATTAACAGACGCTGAGGCTTGGAGATGGGTGCCGACACAGAAAAACCCTGCCGATATCGGGACCAGAGATGGCGGACCTCCGGACCTCTCCGCGGAAGGCATGTGGTTTAGTGGGCCTGAATTCCTCAAACGAAGTGAGGCAAACTGGCCAAAGGAAAAGGCACGGCCGCAGCCCGATGAAAGTATAATGGAGAGAAGGCCGGCCACTGTACTAGCAGTACGACAAACCAACACGGGGGGAGCGCTCCCAGACATAGAACGTTTTTCGTCATGGACTCGATTGCTCCGCACTACCGCCTGGGTGCGGCGTTTTGTGAATAATTGTCGTCACCTCAGTGGAAAACAGCCTGATATTACGATTGACGAAAGAACGGAGGCCGAGCGCACCTGGATAAAATACACACAGGCAGACGCTTTTGGGCCAGAGATCCGGGCCCTCCAGAAAGGGGAAGTCATAGAAAAGACCAGCCGACTGTACCCGATGACACCACAACTGGATGAACACAACGTCATCAGAATGGGTTCTCGGCTGGAGCGGACCGCAGTGGAGGGCATACCGCCCGGATTAAGAGCGCCGGTTCTTCTAGACGGCGCCCACCCATACACACGACTAATGGTGCGCTACTACCATGAACGCGAGAACCACCCGGGCACGGAAAAAACAGTAGCCGATATCAGAGAAAAGTTTTACGTGCTGAAATTGAGACCAACCGTGCGCCGGGTGAAATTGGCATGCCAGGCGTGCCGCAATATGAAGAGCCAGCCGAGCCCTCCATTGATGGGCCAGATACCAGATGGTCGGCTGGCGCACCATACACCTGCTTTCCACCACTGCGGTCTGGACTATTTTGGGCCAATGCAAATTACCATCGGCCGAAGGAGAGAAAAAAGATACGGCGCGCTGTTTACATGTTTAACAACACGCGCCGTACATTTGGAACTAGCAGAGTCCCTGTCTGCAGATTCAGCTATACTCGCCATCAGACGAATGGCCGCGCGGCGCGGTCATCCACGCCTCTTATACTCAGATAATGGGACTAACTTCCGAGGCGCGGAAAAGGAAATGGCGGCCGCGCTGGCAGAACTCCATGACGACCCACGAATGCAGGGACATCTCACAGAAAGTGGGGTACAGTGGAGCTTCAACCCCCCGCTCGCCCCACATATGGGCGGCGCTTGGGAAAGCCTTGTACGCGCTGTGAAGCGTGCGCTGGAGGCCACACTGAAGGAGCGGGCACCGCGGGAAGAGACATTAAGGACCTTACTAGCTGAGGCAGAATACACAGTGAACAGTCGCCCACTGACACATGTGTCAGTAGACCCCCTGGATGACGCGCCAATCACTCCTAACCACCTGCTTCTAGGAATATCGGGCAGAAATACACATTTAACCCTTTACGGGGCATTGGATGCAAATGTCTGTTTAAAGAAACAGTGGCAGATGGCTCAGCAGATGGCTGACCTATTCTGGAGAAGGTGGATGCGGGAGTACCTACCGACCCTAGCCCGACGACACAAATGGCAAGAACCTGCGCCCGCAATCAAAGAGGGAGAGATGGCCGTCATCGCTGATCCAGCACTCCCCCGCAACACATGGCCCAAGGGAAGGGTGAGAGAAACAAAAGTAGCACCCGACGGACAAGTCAGAGTAGTCCGAGTAAGAACCACGGCGGGCGAATACACCCGACCGGCAACAAGAATCATCACACTGTCCAGGGCGCCGCAGTAACGGCGTCACTATTGCAGATATTGAGGGAATCCTGTCCTTCCTGTGAGTGCAGACTGTCTACACGGGGGGAGTGTTTCGGACAGGAATTAGAAGTTCGAAACGATCGCCGTGGAACGGTGGCGTCATCACGAAACAATGCCAGTTTTGAATGTTTATGTAAACAGATGAAATAAAAGACTTTATGTGACACACTATTTTTTGGACTCTATGAATAATGTTTATTATTATAGATTTAAATATTGACATATACAATGTAATATTTATGGATTTTTGTCACATCTTTTATTTTTTAATAAAGAGAGTAAATCGCTTGCAAAGCGATAGACGATGCGCTGTTCGAAGCAATCAGCCGTTCGCGGCATTTTTGACTGACATATGGTCAGTATGGAAATCGAAATATTTTCCAAATATTTCTGGAATTTGACCCGCTCACGAGGCGTGATAATTTAGACTGGTATATACATTTCCGAGAACCAGCCACTTGGGTGCGCCCGGCTGGTATTCCGAAGATTAAAGTGGGGCGGCAGGCTGCAGACTGACCGTTCCCCATATCGCTTGCATCTGATTTACGGGTACCCAGCCCGTAAAATCAGAGTCTTGTCGCACAAGACCACTGGACGTAGACTGGCGGAGGAGCATCATTACTAAAAAGTGCGTGGAGCACCGTACACACAAAATATAAATTAAACTTTACAAAATTCTTCAAAAAATAATTTTTATTAAAAACACAGGAAAAGTCAAGAAACGCATAGAAAACATAAAATGGGGAATTAAAAATAGTGGCCCTAAAATGGACCTTTTACGCTCAACATAAGCGCAATCGCTTATATCGACCCCACCGGCCGAGCGATACCGTGCCGAAAAAGATGACTTTCAGTCAAAATCGAATATTGGCCGCTACAGCAGTCCAATTAAACTAAAACTTTCTTTATTGTATTCTTCCAGTAAATATCTATACAAAAAGTATATATTTACGACTACAAATTACATCAGAAACGTAGGAGGAATTTTGTTTGATAAAATTGTTTATAACTAACATAATATTAATTATTCACTCATTAAACTATAGTCAAAAGACGCCTTATAAAATATACTTCATAATTATTACACAAAAATTCATGTATCTACTTAAGAACTATTTTTTATTGAATTTAATGTAACTAGCCGATTGCACTCGGTACATAACTTGTAATAACTCTGTTAATACTACCTTGCGGGTCCCATAGACTATGTTAGATTATCAGCAAGGTTTAGTCTTGTATAAATTAACATGATTTACGTCTCAAAAAGACGATGAAACTATTTTTACGATTTTTTATGTCGGAGCAAAGTGCTTTCTGCCGATCTCCGCAGCCAATCGTCAGACTGATTAGTACCAAAATTCACTCAGAGATGGCGCGAGCGCTGAAATCGGCAAAGCAAGCTTTGTGATTGGCTGATTGTTTTACGATGGAGTTATGGAAGGGATTTTGTAATTTGGCTATATAAACAGTTTCATAACGGCGAGCAATTCAGTACACCTGAAGGTGCTTTAAGAGCCTATCGGACCACTTTTACCAGTCTTTCATTTCTCTCTACCTACAACGACCCTGCTGACTACTTGGACTTTCTCTGGATCTTCTTTGGCCCTTTTAAGGCAACCTCTACTACACCGGCGTTTCTAGATTGGTTTTATACGACTTTGCCATCTGAAACTTTCGGTGCGTTTCTTCGAGTTTTGGGCACGTGGAACCAAACTATCTTTTGCGTGTTCCTGTCCGGAACACATAGGGATGATAATCTTAAATTAAAAACGGTATTTCGTGGTATCCGACATTTCAAAACCAGTCAAGTCGCATATTAAACAAAAAAAGTATATAAATTTTATTTAACAATAATAACGCTGATCGTTCTGTAGGCAAGTTAGTATATGCTTGTATTTGACAAGATTAACACGCATGTGATAAATATTGGTGAAAGGTTAATAGTACTGTGGTTGTGGTGTAAAGTGTTGTGAACATAGTAATGTAGTGTTGGCCCTGACGAGACGAAGAGACGGGTACGTCTCGAAACCGGTAGACCTAAAATCTGGTAGTGGTTTAGACTAATTTAACTAACACTCTGTAATAATAACGCTGTTTACTTTATTTGAACTAAGCAATATTGCTATTTCTTTATCTTAATAGTAATGGTATTAACTGTCAAGATACATTATATAACATTACAATGCCGCCAATTTTGACGTTTTACGTTTGACAGATTTGAAATTAATGAATTCAATCAATTAGTAAGCTCATTATTCTTAATTGTGAATAACTTGACGTTTGTTAACGTTTTAAAGCTTTATGATTATTTTAATTCATAAATTTCAAACCCATCAAACTTAAAATCGGAGGCATTGCAATGTTATACATAACTGTCAAGATAGAAATAGCAATATTGCTTAGTTCATAATATGGCCGATTATTTTTTATTTATAATAATTATATCATTTTCGATGCTGGCACATCATCTTCAGTACTTGTACTAAACTCATCACTAAAAGACTATGTTCTATTAAGGGTTGAGGAGTCGGGGGAGATTAGATTTGGCTGAGTGTAGGGGCGTGGTCACTAAGCGCAGAAGAGGAGACGTAATATAAGGTGTTATATTATTTAAATATTTATAACATGTAACAATTAGGCCCGGTTGCTTCAAGTTGGTTTAAAATGAAAGAACGTTTAAAGTTAAAAACGTAAATTTTTACGAAAACGGATCGTTTGATTGGTGGAGAACGTAAAAATCTACGCTTTAAACGAACTTTTACTTTAATCCAACTTGAAACAACCGGCCCTTTTAAAAATGTTCGTTAATTTTACATCAATGTTGAAATGATGTCTTTTGTTCTTGCATGTTCCGCCATTTCTGAGTCGATGCTTAAGTTTTTGATTCTTCTTAAGTGTTCTTCCATCCCTGTCTCTATTTTTCTTCCAGTCTGTATAATGTTTGTCAATCTTTACAATTATTTTTTTTATTTTAAAATAAATTATGAAGATTGTCAAGCGGCAGGCACACACAAAAATAATTTGCGACAATAATATAACTGCCATATTTTATAATGTTTAGTTTTTAGTTTACCCTGGAGAAGAAACGGTGGCTCCAAAACCGGTTGGTGTTGCCAAATATATAGTAGTTTAAAACAAGGGAAGTGGTGTGCAATTTAATTTGATAACAACTACAATTGAACACATAATATAGTTATTTAACCCAAAATATTACAGTGTATTTAATTTGACCATACGGAGCGTACGCCCCTGGTGTAGTCATACCTATTTTCAGAAGTCTGAATCACCAGAATTAATTATATTTGGGTTGCTGGTACTTTATTACAGAGCAAGTATTTGTAAAGTAAAGTTTTATTAGGCGTCAAATTTCCAAGCATTGCTCGCAAATTTCAAAAACTTTTTCAAGTTCGCTTTTTTTCCAATTACAATTTTAAAATTAGTCTCTTCCGGAACTGTTTTTAGGGTAAATTTTTGCTAGTCGTAATATATAAACGATTATAGCTAGACCGTATACAAAATAATGTGCACAAAAATATATGTGTTGTTACGATACATAAAATGAACACAAAATAAGTTTTTCTAGTAAGTAACCTTTTTTAAACTAAAAAATATGTATTTGTTTAGAATATCATATCGAGGCTTGTAATATGGTCTTGCCTGGCAACTTCCCTCCGCTTTCTTCTTACCGGACAAAGCTAGGGAATGGTCTTTTAATTGTGGTCGACCTATACGCCTATATGTAATCATGCTTATGTTTTTTATATGTTTTATTTATCTTATAAACAAGAAATAAATATTCTATTGTATTATATGTATTCTTTTGTATTAATAAATAAAACATCTATATGTATACACGGTTTCTCGTGGCTAGTAGAAAAAACTTCGGATGGGTCTTTCTCGTTCAATTTTTAATAGAAAATATTCTCTACACTTTGGGTGAAATGTCAGCAGTTAAAGAGATAAGCGACATGAAGTTTTGAATTTTTGTCAATATTGTTGACCCATGTTCCGTATAACGTTGGAGTTTCACGGAAGTAACTTATATGAACATTAAAAATTCATTTGTTTTAATACAGGTCAAATAAAAAATTTAAAACTGTATTTTTTTGCAGAGTTTTGATCGTATTATATCATTTTTTTACGATCTTCTACTTCTTGTTCTTCTTCGGGTATCCGTATAACTCTTCCAGAGCTCTAGCTTCCTGGATGATTTCTTTCCAATTCTTCTCATCCATTTCCTTCTGCTCCTATCCCCCATCCCCGCTAGCTTCTCCAGATCATTTCGCAGTCATCTGCAGAATCATACTACAGAATATTCCAGGTATATCAAGAGGCTGATAGGCTGCTCTTAATCTCGTTAATCCGACGAAATTATCAAACTCTGCTCATAACGATGCAGCATTCGTCCAACAGATGATGCAAAATGGCCAATAATGTTACGAAAACACAACATTTGTTTTGTAATAAATTTTTGCCAATTTTATAAATAATATAACCAGCTGTTTGTACCGTTCGGTTAAGGATTGAGTTGAAAATTAATTTGTGGGAGGAAACAAAGGTTCAATTCAAACGGTATAGATTTGCAACGAAAACATATCAGGGGAGGGGAAAGGGTAAAAGAGGAGGGAAAAAATGTCACCTACGTTACTCGCCGGATCCTAAAGAATAAGTTTGCAAAATTTGAGTCTGATCGGTCAAACGGTATAGATTTGCATCGAAAATATATCAGTTGGAGGGGAAGGAATAGAATGGGAGGGGGAAAATATCCTAAATCATTATTGTGCAAAATTTGAGTCGAATCGGACAAACGGTGTAGATTTGTATAGATAACAGACAGACAGACAGACATTGAGTTTTATAGGTATAAATATTTTGTTAATTAAAAAATTTTAAACTTTCATTTCTTTAAAAAAAATTCCCATCATAAGTTTGAAAATATAATGTTTATTTTATTTTATGATTGAAGTTTCGAGTTTAATTTATTTTTCATTGTAGAAATTTTGCATTACAAAGTTATTGTCTAGGTTATTACTATTCTTAAGCCTTTGATCGCAACCAACTTCACAGTCTGAATTACAGACTTGCAAAGGAAATTAGAATGTTCACAATACATTTTTAACACTATGCGAGCGAAAATATTTAAAAACGTAAATTTCATCGCTCAGGTAAATTGAATTAAAAAATGAGGAAAAAGGTAGCGTAATTTCGACAGCAAAAAACTTTACTCAAATTAAAAATATATTTTTTTAGTACCGACGCCTTTTTCGTGAGTTAATTTTTCAAACCTTTTTTTACATATCCAACTACGCGGCCAGAGAGCGAGAATATTTTTTTTCAAACGAATTTTTAGAATTTTTCCATTTCGTAGGTAAAGAATTAGGGTCGGTAATGAGGAATAATTTTCCCTGGTGGACACCGCAAAGGTCAGGATTTTTTGCTTGGGTTGGTAGCATTTAAAAGGTGCTGTTTAACTGGATGGCTTGAAGCTTTCACTAAACGCATCCATAATACTTCACACACTTATTATAACACTGTTTCTTAATTCGCACTGATTAACGCTGTTTCTATTGCTTCGATCACTTTCTAGCAAATTCCATTCAATATTCGCATGTAAAACTTCTCGCCCGCTGGTGGGGACTTCCTTTATTTACTATCGCTGGTATCATTAACGCTGGTCACTCGCTTATATCACTCTGGTGACACCGCCTTCTGGATCCTTCGAGACTCCACGACAACCACTCAGTCGCCTTAAGACCTTTGGAGCGTTCTAGATGATTCCAGAGTGTTCCAGTTGAGAACAGTGTTCCGGTTCAGTAAAACAGAGTGACAAACTTCGAGAGGCCCCGACAGCGCGCAATTAATCCGGATTCTAGCATCTCGTTACAACATGTTGTTCGTCTGCGGAAGGTTATATTATGCCGCTACATATTATGCTGCAAAACCCATTTCAACTAATCTACACAAATAGTTCATTTATATTTTTAAAAATCGTGAGTCACCAAAAAGTGGGTTTGATCAAATTTGAAAATACACTCTTGACATCCCAATTATAATAATTTTGTCTTCGTCCGTCCTTCGTAACTTCGTGTAACGTCCGTAACTTTTTACTCTTTTTTAAAATAAATATTTTTATAAGTAAATAAATACTTATTCCTTAGGAACCGACATGTACCGACATTTTTGACGGGTTACAACTAGTTTTATATAATAAAAAAATTAGGAGCGTAATATAATGCCTAATTTGTATTCGCCTAGGAAATATATTAATTTGAAAGTTTTCCGATATTATAAATATCTAATCAGGCTCGTAAAATCAACTAACCCGTCCATGTTTTCGACATAACAATTAATTTTTCAAATAAAACTCATTTATGTCACGAATTAAAAGCACTTTCTTGTAATAAATCGATTAATTTATTACCTCCGTAGTGAAATTTGTAAATAACATTTTAATTATATACATCAAGCACACATTTTTTATAAAAATTCGTAAGCAGTCTATTATTTGGTAGAATATTTATTATGTATAATGGCTTCGATAATTCGAAATCTGGACAGCAATTTCGCGATAATTTGAACGAACAATTCACCCTAATTACAAAATGCATCTAGTTAAGTTTTTTGTATTTCTGTAGAGTTTTATTGGACGTAGTTATTTATTTTTATTTATTTATTTAATATACACGGCTAAATAGCCTTTTATCTATTATGCATTTGTACATAATATTAATTCAACAATCATTTACAACATAATATCTGTGTAAAAAATAGTAATATATTTATACATCAGTTTATAAACAGACAAAAAATAAAGTATAAAACAGTAGAGATATAATACAATAAAACACATGAATAATCGAAAAATTTGGAAACATAAAAGAATAAAAATATAATACAATAAAACACGTAAATAATAGAAAAAAATTGTTGTTATGCAGGAAGCATCCAGCCCAAAAAAAACATGGAACTGAGAAAATGGCTTCTAAAAATAACAGGATGTACAAAAAAATGATAACGTCGACATTTAATTTATTATTTCTAATTTTTTTTGCATATCGCTCATTGTAAAGGTGTTTTTTTTATGTTTTTTAATGAAATTATAAGAAAAAACATTTATTTCCGAAGATATGACGCGTTTTATATGTTGGATTCTTTCTACAAAATGTCTAAATTTACGAAGAAATAAACTTTTTGTTTCTTTGTGGATTCTTTGTCCTATGAATTTGATAAAGCATGAAGTAAAAAGCATTATCTAAGTCGTAGAAACGTTCAAGCCCCTTAGATGTTCAAATATTATTATCGTATTACAGTAAAATTAGGCCCGGTTGCGCCATCTAAAGTAAAAGTAAAAAAAGTAACTCGAGTAACTTTTTGTTACTAAAACGGGTTGCGCCATCGATGGTAAAAAATATTTTACCCACCGAAGTACATACATAAGTAACTTTTTTTACTCTCCAATATCGGTGCGTAAAGGTAAAAACGTTGGTAATAAAATGGCCGTCCTCTAACAGCTGATTTGAAAATGTGACATTTGTCCACAAAGGTACCTGTCATTTGAATTTTCTCGCTGTCATTGTCGTTTTGAAATTTGTAAACATTTAAATGAATCTTTTAATTTCGCGTTATTTTAGCAATAGTTTGACGTTCGTTTGGTTTGTTTCATAGAATAGAGTGGTTTGTTTGAACTGGTTTTGAACCGCAAAATTACGTATTGCCAGTGGTAAAAAACTGAAATAAATCAAATTCCATAGACAAATGCGGTATTTGAGGTTTATTCCGCTTGGCACCCTATTAGCTTTATTATTGGTTTGACAGTGGTAAAAAAGACGTTTATGCAACCCGAAACCGAGTTTATTCTCAGCTGATGGTAAAAAAAGTTACTCGGGTTAATTTTACTCGAGTAAAATTTACTTCAGATGGCGCAACCGGGCCTCAATAAGTTGCGTATTGCATCCATACTACACATATGATGGATGTTTTTAATCAATTTTTATTTGACTAGGATTTATAAATTTGAAGCCGCAGGAAACAGTCAAACCAGTTTTAGCTTAAGAGTTAATTTAACGATGATGGCCATGTGGGTAAATATTGTATTTACAAAAAATCTATATCACTTGGAACTTGGACGTTTTCAGTACATAAAGATATCGTATTGAGTTATCCAAAGCCGTACCTACATTACTCATTTCTAGCATTGCTTTCTGCATATCTACGTCCATTACAGAGTTAACTTAGTCAGAGCGTTATATAGATATAAAGTTAACCATATAGAGTTAAAACATGAAAATGTGACGAACACTTGACGCCTTTAATGTGTGGTGCTGGAGAACAAGACAAGCAAACAGTATTTTTAGAGAATTAAAGAAGTTCAGTAGAAATGCTATATTTTATATATGAAAAATATCTA
>JADDOH010015444.1:0-62068 GCA_016648135.1 Agrypnia vestita
CTCTCTCCCTCTCTCCCTCTCTCCCTCTCTCCCTCTCTCCCTCTCTCCCTCTCTCCCTCTCTCCCTCTCTCCCTCTCTCCCTCTCTCCCTCTCTCCCTCTCTCTGATTTGTGCTATGAAAACAGGATTTTATTGCTAGTGTCCTGGAATGGGGCTCAAACCACCAACCACCGGATCATTAGGCGAGAGTCATAACCACTACACCAACAAGCTACTCTTTTCTTATTATTCCTTCCCTTGTACTAAGACATATTTTATTTCCAAATGAAAATATATTGTTTAAAAACTGTATTATAAATTGCAACATTACAATGAAAGTGAGTTTTCATTAAAATCCTTTTTTTTTCATAAATATAGCATAATATTTCTAACGCACAATAATTATACCAATATTATGAAACCCCAAATAATAATAATCTTTAATTATGGGGTTGGTATGTACATTGAAGTAAACATGACACAAAATCTGCATGACATAACATATTATATTCAATATCTAATAAATATGAGGTATCCAAAGGAGGGAAAGAGAAATTGTTTAAATCTAAACAATAGATTAAGTGGTGCTGCACATCTTATATCCACATATTGGACATTTTATATGTTTTTCTTATCTGTTTTAGTATTTTTTTTTGCAGTTTATGAATGAAATATCTATGTATATTAGTATGGTGAAAACGCTAGAAATATTTGACATCAGAAATTAATTCGTATTTCATTTGAAACATGTACCTTCGGAACAAAAAGATCCCTACCTATTTCGTATTTTTTCCTTTCATTTACACTCAAGATATTTTTGTGTTACTGCGGTTAAATATAATTATGTTCATTTTGTTTCAGACAGTTGCAATCTTCGACGGGTTTTATTTTTACTGTAAGATCGGTTTAAATCCCAGCTGGGTGTTTAGCCAATTAAAAGCCTATTTGGGGTAAAGTTTGTACTTGGGTAACAACTTTTAATGGAGTTCCCCTTAGTGTCCGTGTACTGGGAAACTTTTTTTGAGAGGAAAAGGAAATAAACTGTAATCGCGCTGAACCTCTTTCTAGAAAATAAATATCAAACGTTAAGGCACGACTAAAAAAAAGATACAAGTTTTCTATTTTTTAATTTAAAAAGGGTTAAAATAGATGACTGTGGTCGGGACTCATTTCGGGGGGTATTTTTTATTTTTTTCTAAATTAATATTTAGGGCCGCGAATCTAATCTAATCTAATCTACCAGGCAGCGCAAATCTCACAGTCTAACACTGTGAGATTTGCGCTGTCTGGTAGCGTAAGTGGCGGACATTGTTACGTAGAGTTATATGCATTTTTATTTTCAACGAGATTAATATTTCATACCTCAAAATTATTTGCACCATCTTGTAGCGTTAGAGACAAATATTTTTGCATAGAGAATTATGTTATTTTTGCTTTTTATACATCAATATTATTTTAATCTCACAATCATTTGCGCCATCTCGTTACATTGGTGTCAGACATTGTTACATAAAGAATTTTAACTGTTCGAAGAATATTTTTTCTTCTTCTGTATGAAGGCTTGAACTTTGTGGTGACATTATTATTAAAATAAAACACAAATTATTTTGCTTTCACCACTATATTAGATTAAAAAATCTACATGTTTCGAGAACAATGTTCTCTTCATCAGGATTATTGTGTACACAATAATCCTGATGAAGAGAACATTGTTCTCGAAACATGTAGATTTTTTAATCTAATATAGTGGTGAAAACAAAGTAATTTGTGTTTTATTTTAATAAAGAATTTTGCTTTTTTGCTATTTATACCTTTTAATTTCATATACATCATTTTTTACGCCATCTGGTAGTGTTAGTGACGGATATTGTTAAGTAGAGAATTAAGTATTCAGAATATTTTTAATGTGTTCAAATTTTCAAGAACAATACTGGATTTTATCGCCAGGGGACAAAGAAATATTAGAGATTAATCGTAGAGACGAAGCTACTTTTTATACGGAAAAGTAGTATGCAAGCCATTTTTTTGGTTTCCAAAGAACTTACGACCTATCATACGGTTGGCTTAAGTGATTACATTACACAATGTAATGTTCACCAATTCCTTACAAGAAAGACTATAACATCTATCAAATTTTTGCAATGCTGATACAAATATTTAATTTGCATACCATGTTTCCTACTGGCATGCTGGCATGGAAGTATTTTTTTTTTGTTATTTTATTATATACGAATCCACTTTTTATATGGAAAAGTATTTTCATATAAAAAGTGGATTCGTCTCTATAAGAAATCTATAATATGTCTTGAATAGAGAATTACGCATTTTAATTCTTTTTTTATTCGTATTACATATATTGTGCACAATTACCTCGCTGAACCAAACTTTGTATTATAGATACATTTTTTATGAGTAGATGTTAGAAAGTAAATTAATAACTTCTTTAATATTAGCAAAATGATTTTTGGCGACATTATTAATATTAGTGTATATTATAGATATCTCACAGAGACGAAACTGTATTAATTATGGGAAAGTAGGTATAGAAGTCATTTGGGTGTAACTAATTGATTAATAATGTCTCTGTGACATAAATCCAGCACTGTTCTGAAAGATTTGAACAAACTCAAAATATTCTGAATTATTAATATAATTAATTCTTGGTTTTCACCACTGATTTGTTGAAAATACCAACCAAATGAAAATTTAAAATAAAAAATCGAAGTCAATAACAAAATAAAAATAAATGTATGTGAATAAATAATTAAGTAGGTACAATTATAAAAACAAATTTTAAAGTTAGTCTAGTAATTTGTAAAAAAGATTTGGTTATTTATAATATTCAATTTACTATTAACACTTTTTCTTTTTTCTTATTTCCAAAAATAAATTAATGGTATTTCATTTTACAAATTTGTAGTGAAAATGAAAAATGTTCTTATTAATTGTAATAAATTAATAATTTTGTATAGATTCGAATGTTACTAATAATGATTACTTCGCAAATCATTTAGCAAATTAATTACTACACAATACAGATTATAATAACATTAGATAAGTTGTGTTAGAGCAGAATACACCTGATTATGGTTCTACAGTTACTGCACCTGCACTCACACTACTTTGACTATGGACGTGGATCATCTAGAGTGACCAATTTTCAGATGCGTGCTCATATACTAATATTACTTAAATGGAATATTTTCGTACGTAATAATTGTTTATCAACAAATAAATTTAGTAATTTTTCTTCTTCTTTTTCTTGTATCCTACCTATTCAATAAACGTTGGCTACCATGTTAACTATGTTCTCCTTCTTCCAGGGCCCCGATATCCGTCAACATTGCCCTACACTATAAGGTGCAAGATCTCGTACTTTTTTGGTCTCATTTTATGTCTCATTACATGCTTTTTTTTCATACAAACTAATACATCTTCGTTTGTAACTCTGTCCATCCAGCTTTTTTTAAATATTCTTCTCTAGATCCACATCTCAAATACTTCAAGTTGCCTTATCAATTCTTCAGTAAGTGTCCTTGCTACCATTCCCCAAAACATTCAGGGGATAGTTTTGACATACTCATTGTTTCTAGAATATTTCACACAGATTCGCACTAGATACGTCACTAGATTCTTCGCTATACTTTTGTCTATCGCTAGGTAGATCCGCTCCGTTTCGCACGTATGTACTCCTTAGGCCGAATATCTGTCACTTGGTACACACTGAAACACCACCGCACGGTATTTATAATTATCCGTCGTTTCTCGTATATTCTGGGATAGTTTGGTCAATTCCACATTTATCGACAATTTTCGAAAGACTTTTGTATAGTACCACTGTTTTAGACTCTCTTCAAAATATTGAGAACATGTAGAGTCTGATCATCATTCGTAATTTTTTTTAAATTAAAAGTTTTAAGATTGTTTTCATAATACCTTAATTTTAGTTGTATATTTTTTATTTTCATTTTTCATGTAAAATATTGGTTTTATTTTTTTATAGTAACTTTAAGACTTTTATATATTTATTTTATTTCCCTTTTAAGACTATGTCTTAATGTGCTGATTAAAAGCAAATAGATTAAAATATCAATGTATTTAATATTAATAAATATTATTAAATCCATAATCCATTTAGGACTGCGGTTTTTAAAACAATTTCCAACGCTTTACTGATTGCCAATGACACCGTCTGGTTGAACCGAACATAATTCTCGCCCAGCCAGGGTGGGACTCGGGCACGGGCCGTTGCGCGCTGCTCATTCAATTACCATTTTGAAAAGCAAAGCAAGCATTCGGGCAGCCAAAAAACAAATAAAATTACGCTTGTTCAGACCTGAAGCGTGGCTTGTGTGGCCGTGGATATCCTGGGCAAAACCGGACAGAGATATTAACCCTTCATCCATATATAAATAGTAATGGATATCATCATTTTTTACAGAGAAAAGGTGATTTGCCGTAAATAGTTCGAAAAAAATATAGACAGTGTAAGGCACTGTCTTATTTATTCGTGAAAATGTCAATACTTAACACTAAACTATATAATAATTATATAAATAAAAAAATTGATTTGTTTAATTTATTTGTATCTTACATTAATTGATTATAGAGTAGCAACAAAAAACACATTCAAACTTCCCCAAGGCTAGTCATATGCTCCCTGAGATGTCCGAATGCGCTTTTGGTAACGGAATTGGCGTTATCGGCATCATTCGTCCCTGATTTTTTAAATTCTGGTTCTAATTTTCCCTCACAAAATGAGACATTTTAAGAAAATCGGGAAATTTTCAAACCTTTTCAAGTTCACAGTCTCGTATATTTATTTATAAATTTTTGAGTTATTTAAGTACTCAAAAATCAAAATGAATTGTTACGCATGCACTTTTCTTCGAAAAAACACTTTACTCGAATTAGTCTCTGAGATATTAGACCAAATTTTGCAAGCTGCGGAAAAAAGACTTCATACGGAGAGTGACTGAACAACAAATACCGAAGTCCTTGCATAACTCAACATTAAAAGGGTGAAAGAAACGGAGAGAGCTGGCGAAAGACCCAGATCTCTGAAGGAAGACTCACCAAGGGTTGTAGGTAAATGATGATGTAACTCTAACTAAATATCCAATATGTTAGAATTTGATGCAATTCTTGCATCAGGTAGTAGGCATACATTTTTTAATGATTTAACAATAAAACAAACAAAATTTAAGTTATAGCCAAATTTTATATAATTAATCTTTCAAATTTTTGTACGCTCTAGATATTAAAATAAATAAATATTTATTCTTTTAAACTGAAAACCTTCTAATAATAAACAAAAATATTAACATTCTGCACACAATTTTAACAGAAAGATTATTTTGTTCGGCACTGAACTTTAGTGATTTAACAGAAACGAAATAAGTTGCACGCAATCAACTTATTTCGTTGATTGAAACAATCAATCATTAACATATTGAGTTTAGATATTTCATATCCGGTTTCATAATACATAATTCAAGCGTTAATTTTTATGTTCATTAAAATGAATGGAAAACATAAACTTTATTAATTAGTGATCTTTATAAAATTAAATAAATAAATATTGGGTGAGCCTTTCTGATTCCGTCTATTTATGTTCATTATTAAGAACGGTGATGACAGGTTAGTTGTTAAAAAAAAGTATGCATATTTTTTAGTATAGATGCGCACACAAAATAGTCACATCAATATACTAATACTTTTTATATTAAATTAACACATCGATATTCACATCAGATCAATCAACAATGTCAATACAAACTTGGTGGTCTCCTTTAATGAGGCTCGAGACCTCTGACCACCATTATAGCTAGGTGAGAGTTTAAACCTCTATTTCAACAAGCATGGCACAAGTAAGAAAATATTAGAAAACCAGAGTAATACGATACCAGTTTAATTAAGAATGTTTACGATACTAGACAGTGAGAGTGACTCATCATTCACCGTACTCGTAGAAGGCTTGAAGTGGATGCCAAAGTGCAAAATGTTCATGGCAATAGTCTAGAAGAACTTGCATTTCCATGAGATCACAAGAGGTATTGGAAATCTGCCCGATGAGCTGCTCGTGAAATGGTAATCCCCGAATCCAGTGTGCATAGCATTTTAAAGCGTGGAAAATGGAAAATCTACACTCCAAGATTAGTGCACGCCTGGAGGCACTCCAAGATGGGGCAACTCCCCATTTTCATCGTGATGTTAGGGCTTATCTGGATGAATCTTTTCAACACACATGGAATGGAAGAAAACGGTGTATTCAGTGCCCTCCGCTCATTGCTTCGAATGCCATTGGAATTTTATTTATTGATGTAATTCAGAGATCTAATGTATACTTGATGAAGCAGATTTAGAAGCATTATCGAGAGATATTTTGGATGTCGTATTCACTTAAGTTTTTTAATTGTATGAGTTTGGAAGATGTTTAGATCAAATTTATTCTTTATTTAAAATTATAATATTGAAGTTGTGATGGTACAAATAAATTAACCTTAAATAATATGTTTTAACGATTAAAGTGTATAAAAATATTTTTTGAATGCCCGGTAGATTGGTATAGTGCAATTTAATATTTATTTTTCCTTGGAGAGATATCATTTATTGATTTCAAGTTAAGGTTGGAATTAGTGTTGGGACAGGAATTGATGACGGCTTTGAAATATACTTTTTTTATTAATTTCTTTAGTTAATAAATATTACGTCTTGTATATTAACAAATATTTTAAATTCTAATTTTTTTACTACGTTCTATATTAAATTATTAATACGTATTTACATTGACTCCCCATAATACAATAATTCTCTTACAATCTATCATTTATATACAATCTATAATATATACAATAATATACTATTTTTACAATTATTTAAGCATTTATTTTTAAACTCATTCAGCATATTTACATTTTCTTTATATTTTTCGGCATCTCATCATATATGTTTGAGCCTCTGTGATGACATTTTCGAAATATACTGCTGAAAAATTACGTCACGTAATTCGTGGATAGCATGCTTCAATCCTGTAACAAATCTCATCTCACTACGGCAAGCCTTAACTACGGTAGTACAAAAATATTTTTTCCAATATTTTGGCTACATTGTGCATCAATGACAGTCTTCTTCTTCTTCATGTGCCGTGTCGGGTCCCCCCGACGTCGGCGATCATCTGGGAGAAAGTTTCCTTGTCCAGGGCAGTGCGGAACAGCTCTTCCACGCTTCTTATCCCGGTCCACTCTCGGATGTTTCGAAGCCAGGAATGCCGCCTCCTTCCGACCCCTCTGCGATCCAAAATTTTAAAAAAGGAAATTGTTATGGGTACATTTATAGGTCAAAGAAGATTTCAAGTGAAACGTTGCATTTGGCTGGAGAGACCTGAGCCAACTATGAGAGCGACCTAGGACCGAAACTAATGGTGCGTTGTGAGCCAGGTATCAAGGACACAATGTATCTATACTAACATGGAGGAATAAAGAGGAAGACCGATAACGATCTTAATATCTCTTTTATGGAAGATATGAGTATACGTTTTAAAACTAAACATCATAGATTTTTAAGATAGGAAAAAGAAACATAAATATCGTCACGGGACCTGGATATGGGAGACGAATGAAACGCTTAAACAATTTAAAGTTTAATTTATTTATCAAAAAGTCACTGGACGGCAATTTAATTTGAGAAATATACTTAAATTCACAGTCGCTGAATGTTTCTAGAATATTTCACACAATAATTATCCAATTTCATTATAGAATCTTCTTACACTTCGTTAGATACTCGCGCCGAATATATTATATTTCGCTCGATTATTCACCACTGGTCACACTGGTTTATCGCTGGCAATGTCGCTCTCGTTAACCGTCAAAATGATGGCTGCGGTGCTCCTTGTATTAATACCTGACCCGTGTTCGTCTGTATGCTCCCAATATTCTAGAATATTGTTATACGTTATCACCTTTTACACTTAAATAACTCACAGTTATTTAAGTGTAAAAAGTGTAGAGTATTGTAAAATCATTGATTACGTTTAATCTTTCTGATTTTAACATCTCGTGACAATACCTTTCTCTTTCTTTCAAAAAAAAAACCCTTTCCATAAAAATTTTCTCAGATTTTCATGACCGTTCAGAATCTTTTGGTTAGAGTTGGTTGGTTGGTTAGAATATTCTCTGCCATGTGTATGCGACCTACCCGGCTGACGATGATTCCAAAATCAGCCAGTCAGCCAGAAAGGTCGTAAACACACGTCAAAATATCCCAAAAATCAAATTCATCTATCAGAATTTTCATTTTCTGTTTTCATTTTTTTGCGTTTTATATTGCTACAACTTTGGTTCTGGATCGACACATTTCTATTTTAACGGCGCTGTTCGATGCGCGTACATTATGCAAAATTTATATTTTTATTAAAATCTTCCCTTTCTGCAAAATTCCCCGTCACTATTTTCACAACAAACGATATTCGAGGGCTGTATAACAATCGGTGAACAAAGCAACCCTTGAGGCTTATCCAGACATAACAAAGGCAGTACTTTACAACGATGTAAAAAAAAACAAGTTGACGCCACAGAAACTCGAGATCACTGCAAATTTAATAAAAATCTTGTTGTAATAATCCACTATTTTACACTTCTACCTGGGGACGGCGTTTTCGTGGTCGGTACATACATTTTGCCACCTACGGGAGACGTCATGACGTATGCTAATGTTGCGTGATTGATGACTCGGAATCATTGTTCTTCCCCTGTATAGCGACACCCTCTTTACAACGTGAAAGTTTGCGAGATATTTTTAAATTGCGGCCATAAAAAATGAAAAGATTTTGCCGGATCATGACCTTGCTCCAGAAAAATATTGCGACGTTACCGTAAACTTTTATTGAAAAAATTTTTACGTCGAGTTCAAGTTTTACTTGCGCGGACCCGCCGGCCTTTCAACTTAAACTATAAATTTTAGGATGACTTAAAATTATATTACAAATCTTTATTCTACTTACGAGAAATTTTATTATTGTACCAACTTTTTTAAACATGATTTTTAAAGATTTCTTCAATGTTTACACCTGTTTTATAACACGCAACTTAATAAAAATATGAGCTTTATAAATAATATAGTGTTTGGAGGTAACAAAAGAGGATGGAAAATATAATCATCAAATGTAAATTCGAAATGAGTCGAAAAGAAAGAATCATGTTAAAAACAAATTAATTTAAACACTAAGTTTTAACTTCTTCTTCAAATGTAGCAAATTTATTTTGTGGTAACATAATTATAATTGATATAAATTAACTTTATTAAAACCACTTATTTATTGAAAAAATTCAACATGTTTCGAAGCCAATGGCTTCTTGGCCAGGATAACAAAAATAATATTTAAAAATCGAAGTACAGATCAAAATATTAAAAAGTTATATATGGAAAATGATAATATAAAGTACCTAATTAACATGAAAATAAATTTAAAAGATAACTATTTGCAAAAAGGACCTGATTATTTATAATATTCAATTTACTATTTACACTCTTTCTTATATACAAAATTTCTAATTTATCAAATTGTGATTTTGTATAATTTGAATTCTTTGATTTTTAAATATTATTTTTGTTATCCTGACGAAGAAGCCATTGGCTTCGAAACATGTTGAATTTTTTCAATAAATAAGTGGTTTTAACAAAGTTAATTTATATCAATTACTAAGTTTTACTCTACTGTTGAGTAATAATATAAGTCTAAGCGTTTTCAATGGAGATACCTATCATTTTCAGAGGCAACATTAGAACTGAAAATAAAATCTTAATCAATAACATCTGAAGATGACTGTCTCCGTTGAAAGCGCCTTATGCTTACATATTATTACTCGACAGTGGATTAAAACTTAGTGATTAAATTAAATTGTTTTAATAATGAACTTCCACTCTATGAACGAGACAATGTTAATTGAATTATGTATGTTTAGTTTTTTAAGGTGATTAGAGGTATACATTCAGATAATTACAATATTCAATAGATAATTATAATGTAAACACTCACAACACACGGCATTGAAATTGATCTCATAAACCTCACTGGGCTAAACAGAATTGGTTATTGGACCAAACAGAATTAGTAAACGGAACATTGTCATTACCATCAGTTCAACACTGTTTTAAATACGTTTAAAACATTAAACCATAAAAACAAAGTTTTCATTATAAATCCTTTATATGCGAGGTCTTGAGTTAAATTTTATAATATTATTGTTTTCTTGGCTAACAGATTCATCTGTATCACATTGATGCTAAATTAAATTAGTTACTTCAGTAGGTACTTGTAGTATCGTATTAATTATTTATTTAAACCAGCTTTTGTTTTGTAGCAATTTTAAATAAAGAGTTAAATTATAAAGTGAGATGATTTAAATAATTTTATATTAAAGAAAACTTTTAAATTTATATATTATTGTATTTGCAATTTCAGAACAAAGTTCTGTGATTATTATTTATTTAAACCAGCTTTTTTATTAATCAATTAGAAAAGGCATACAGAAATTATGGAAAAATTATATTAAAGAAAAAATATTTTAACTGCTACCGGGATTCAAACCAACGGACCACCATTCTATCCGGGGATGGCGCGCTATCCAATTTCAGGTAGCAGTTAAAATATGTTTTCGTTAATTTGATTTTTCTGTATGTCTTTTCTAATTGACTAATAAAAAATTGGTAAATAATTTTAGGGTAGTTCCAGAATATAGGTATATACCCGAATATTTGAGATAAATTTGCATTTTTTTGTATGCGTGTGTATATGTGACCCCAAATTTATGGGAAAATGCACATCGCACATCGCCATCAAGTCGATGTGCAAAATTTCGGCTCTATTAGATGACGGAATGTGTGTGTGTTAATTTTCTCTCCTAGATTTTTCCACAAAAAATCAAGATTAAGAGTTTATTATAAACGATTTAAAAAATCACAAAGTGATGATGTAAGAATTAAAAATAACTCATTTTGTTTGCCGTCTTAGCGTGTTATTGTTCAAAGTTTTGTAATTACCATTGTGAGATTTAATAGAATATTTTTAAACTATTATTAATAACATAAGAATCATTAAGCATATTAAGTTGGCGAGTATACTTTTATTTTTATATTTTAAATGAATTTAATATCTGTTGTCAATTTGGAACACCCAATTTATTTTATATAAATAATAAATAAATTTTCTGTCAACAATATACAATCATATATACATATAATCAAATTTGATGCTACCGTGTAATATAATGTTTTTAAACATAGTCAATATTTAAAATGAATACATATATATAAAAAATTTCTGTGTCTCCACTGATATTAGATTAGATAATATTGAATAGAAAAAAAACTCAACCATAAACTAAAGCAGATATATGCAAAGAAAACTAACTAAACATTTTCCCAACTCGAACAGATTTAAGGCATCTGTTGAACGGCCCTTATTTTTCATCCCCATCGGCAGACAATCACACACTTACAACATTCTATTCAACACTTACAATACACATTTCTAAAATATTTATAAGAACGTGGTTTAGTATAAAATATATATTTTCAACAATATATTTTTTCACTCATGAAACGTATTTTATTCACTCATGAAAATCTTTTATGCAGATTACGCCAAGGGATCGAAGTTTGCACTCTTCAAAATTCATAACATCATCCCCCAATTAATGTAACAGATGAGTTTTGAGTGACAAAATGAAATTTCATGCTAGATTATGCTGGACAGGTAAAAAGTGTAGGTGCGTATACTTAGGTATACGTGCGTTAGAAATTATACTTCTTTGGCATAAATAAAAAACCACCATGTTGTGTTGTAAACCTTGCATTGGAACATATCTGAATCAGAATTCGCATGGAAATTTCACCCTGCTGCCTCTACAATGTTCCAGTCTGGGTTTCTTACATATGAACTTAGCCAATATATGAAATATGTGGGGTATAAATGCAATGGCAGCATATCCAAAAAATTTAATAAATATTTTGAATGCAGTCACCGTGGATTTACTATTTAGAATGAACTGAATTATTGATTTTATGTACCTATCCCTTCTAAAATCACGTTTCTTATAAATTTGTAGCCTTTATTTCCTATATGATCTTGAATTCAGTACATTCTAAATTAATAATCCTCAATGACTGCATTAAATTTTTTTGGATTTTGCTGCCTTTTCTTTTATACCCCACATGTAAACTTTCGTCGCTTAATATACACATATTCTGTTGTATACTAAAATTTCAACCCAAACGAACTTATAGAAGAATAACTTTAAAAACTGAAACCGCCATCAATGACAGTTCTCTATTTATGGATAAAAAATCTAAAATAAACATTATAAACAGTACCCACGTACCGAATAACATTTTTCTTCTATAAAAATGTGAAATTGTAACAGTAAGCTATTGGTTAAATCATAACTAAAACTATCGCCATCTTAGCTTTTGATTGGTGAGTCGTGATAATATTGCAGGTACTACGTGATTGTCGAATCCTACAACGGCTAACTTTATGGTGTGAAAACTTCCGTCGCATTTCGTTGCGTACTAAAATTTCACCCCAGTACGCCTAAAGAAATATTAGCCTAAAAATATAAAACGTTGTGGACCCTTTCAAAAACAGACAATTATCTTAAGAAAATATATGAAGGGAGAGTTGAAAGCAGCAGGAATAGAGGGCGTCCGCGAAAGACCTGCCATGATGAGACACTACAAATATTAGAGGATGGCCTTGTAAAAAGCCTCTACAAACGTAGAGCATGCATGAGAAGGAGTATGAATGTGGCCGAAGCAAAAGTGGTATGCCGAAAAAGATTATTTTTTTTTTTTTTTTTTTAAAAAAATCCTTGTTTACAAATAAAGGTACTTAATACTAATTTAACAATAAAAATATAAGATAAATTACACTTTTTTTTATTATATGGCTTTCTTTCCTCTCTGCCTACCCTGCGGTGAAACGGCGCCATAGTTAGTTAAATAGTTGGTAGACTTATTGTATACAATAACTTGAGAGGATTCATCACATCCTCCACTTTTAGATATTTTCGTAATGTTTTTCAGTTTTTCTTATTTGTTTACATGTGTAGGTACTGAAGAAAACTAACTAACACTTTACGTATACCCTATTACTATATTGTGCAGCACCAAAATTATTGATACTAGCTGTAACCCGTCAAAAATGATGGAGCATTGGTTCGCATCTTTGCTAAGCCCTAATATATATGTATAGCAACTTTTTGGCGATCCACAGAGAGACGACCGTAGTTACATGCGTAGAATAGCCGATTTGAGTTCAAACACCATCCATTCCAGACCTGGAAAAAAAGTCGGTTATTTTCTTTGTCAAAATAAAGATATAAAAGCTTTGGATGATGAATATTTAGTGTAAAAAGGAAATAAAGTCACTTCAAGTAACTATAAAAAAAATATTTTTAACACAAAACAGCTGCTGCTAGATTAAGGCGCGGTGGTCTTTTTATTTTTAATCATAAAATATTACACTTAATAACACTACGGATCTCGAGAAGTACCTACTCTGTAAAAATTCAAATTTTTTTATTCAACGCAAAAACGTTATTGTAAATATTGGCGATAGATGAATTAGTTTTCAAAGGTACCTAAATAAAATGCTTTATGTAGGTATTTCATTTACAAGTACTGAATTTAATTGTCAAAAATATACAAGGATGGATTCTGGGATTTCTCAAGGGCTTTTTTAAAGTGTAAAATTGCGATTAAAGTTAACGATTAGCGATTGTTTTATATTTTTTAAATGTCTTATTTACGTAAAATAAATCAAAAAGGCGGATGATTTTTCTGAACAGAATCATTCAACAACTTATTAATTTTTTGCAAAATTACTTGTAACATTAATTTGAAAATATTTGAAAACAATTCACATGAGCAGGAGATTATAGACGAAATTCCTCAAAATTAAATTCATTTTAAATATAATTATAAAAGTACAACGCTAACTTAATATGCATAATGATTTTTATATTATTAATAATAGTTAAAAAATATTATATTAAATATCACAATAGTAATTACAAAACTTTGAACAATAACAAGCTTAGACCGCAAACAGAATAAGTTTTTTTTTAATTCTTACATCATCACTTTGTGATTTTTTAAATCGCTTATAATAAATTCTTAGTCTTGATTTGTGGAAAAACCTAGAAGTGAAAATTAACACAGACACTTTCCGTCACCCAATCGAGTCGAAATTTTGCACATCGACTTGAACTCGAACCAACGGACCTCCACTCTATCAGGGAATGACACGTTATCCCTTTTCGCCACGGCAGCTTGGTAAATTAACGTAAATTTTTCGATCTTATATTAAAAAGTTTGTCAAGGACCACAATTCACATATCTGTTATTTAACTTTTTCATTACAAAACTACGATGTGTTTTTATTTAAAAGTTGAGCTAGCTGTAACCCGTCAAAAATGACCAAACATTGTTTCGCGTATTGGCTAAGCCCTAGTATATATTTATAGTATCTTATTGGCCGTCCAAGGTGAGGCGGCCGAAGCAACATGCGTAGAGCGATCGGTTCGAGTTTGCTAGCCCGGGGTTCAAGCCCCATTTCAAGTCGGATGCTAGGATATGAACAACAATATCATCATCAATGTTAGGGTTAGCACAGTATATATTATACGTTCGACACATTCTTGTGATGAGAGAAAAATAACCAGTATAATAAGAATCTTGAATTATTAAAAGTCGAGAAATAATGTCGCGTAAAGGACAGTACGTAGTTGAGCGCGGACCACGTTTCCACTGTGACTCAATGTGGTTAGGAGTATTTGAAGATGGGCCTGTTAAATATCTTAACAACCTTAGAGCATGCATGAGAAGCAATGACGTTCTATCTTTTCTGCCCACCCGTGCCGGGAAACGGCATGATGGTTAGTTAGTTACTTGGCCATTTGCACATGTCAATTTGTACACGATCGCATTGAATTGATTCATTAAATACATACGCATGTTTATAGAGCAGGCCTAGACACCTGTAATTCTAATATTGAATTGAGTTTGAAACAAGTATTTTATGCCTAGTACTTTGTAAGTTTCTCATCCCAATTATAATAATTTCGTTATCTATCCGTCCGCAGGGTCGTTACTTCGTGTAACCTTCGTAACTTTATTAAAGTATAAAATAAAAATAAAAATTCTAATAAATAAATACTTATTCTCTGGGAACCGACATGTAAAAGTACCATCTTTTTTAATGACGGGTTACAGCTAGTTAAAAATGACATAGAGATAAGAATGATTTTTTTCATTCTTACGAATTATAACGCGTAATTTCATCATTAATTTGGGTCAGCGTCATTCCTTCCAAAACTCCTTTCGTGCTTTCAACCCCCAAGTCATCTCTTCTCGACTCTGCAGGTACAAAAACATGATAATTTTTCGTGCGTTTTTTGTCCAACCATTTTCACGCGAATCCCGGGAGATCCGGATGCCAAGATTTTTGCGTTTCCTTTGGGGAATCCTAAAAATAACAAAAATTATAATGAACCACTCACAGTTTGGCAAGCCCCATTTCGCGATATAATATTGAGAATCCGCACGCGGGCGAGGGTTGGAAGGGCGGGGCGTGTCGCGCCGTATTCAGGCCGCCAACTGAGAAATATTGAAAAAGTGACACGAAGCCGATAATGTATTCCGAGAGATGTCCGCTTAGTGCGCGTTCACACCACTACTAACTTCAACAATACATTATTTGACTAATATATTTTTAACATTTATTTATTTACAACTTTACAAGACTCTTGAGGAGGCCAAGGCCCACCAGGGGTTGTAGTGCCAAGAGTGTTGATGATCTATTTACAAATAAAATCAATTTTTTCATACAATTTTATCATAAATTCCTTAGATATATTAACTTCCGCCATCATATTCCAATTAAAAATATAAACTTCGATATCATCCATGCAACATCGAGACTACTCGTACAGTGAAATTGAGTCAATATAGAAAATTTATAACATACAAAAACGTAGATAAAACACTGATTTAATCCCCATATACAGAATATTAAATGGTCACACTGATGTACCTTTCATACTGGGCGAAATAAAATTCAATATCCCTTCCCGTAGACTCAGAAATAATGAACCGTTTTTCCTTAGCCATCATAGAACCAACTATGGATTCCATGTCACGGTTATGTCATCTTATAAATTCAAGACAGGATCTGGACTCTTTCGGTGTAAGTCTGTTCAGATTCAAACAATCTCTGATTACATAGTCTAGATCTTGTCTCCATCCTGTTAGTACTTTTTATTTGTCCTTGCTTCTCTTTAAAATTGCTATAACTTTTATCCTCTTGTATTTTATGTTGTTCGTGTTATGTAATATATTTTATTGGACTATGTGCATTAATTTCAATAAATAAATAAACATTTACCGGTTTATTAACATTATCCGATAGAGGAATCCTATCTGATCTAATTGTACTATTCAAAATCATTCATTCACATTTTGACAGCTCTGATATTTTGCATCTCATCACACTTCACGCGCCGTGTAGAATTACCTGTACACCGTCTCTACTTTACTGTGACAACACGAGAACAAACTGACATAACAATTCCCTCGTACCTAGGCTACACAGACTGGGCAACAAATATGCAAGCATTGACGATGTGTTCTCGTCTGCCCTGTCAAATTATAAGGACACACTAACGAACGCTCTATCAGGATCAGGCGCAATAGAACTTGATACCCTTATTCTAATATTGTATAGTTCAGTTCAATATAGTTACAGAAGTGTATAATTCCCATATTCTCAGAATAATTATATCGTTGTATTTATATATCAATTTCTTCCTTTGTATCTACTGTTTACATATTGCATTTGCTTTTATTTCTTGCTACTTTCTTTCTTTCTTACTACTTTCCACATATTACTTATTAGATTTTCTGTGACTTTTTGTATTTATATTGTTAATTTTATATTTTAAAAAAATCATATTATTCCTATGTACCCACTAAAATAGTTTTGATCTAAAAGGCCAAATTAGGGTGTACACGTTATAAAATAACATAAAATTAAAAAATTTGAATTTCTCTTGAGTTTTTTAACAGTATTTGAGTTTCGACAGATATTTCATGTTGTGATTAATATGTTTATCTGACAAACTTCTTGAATGTCAACATTAGATTAAAAGAACATAGTCATTGTCTATCTAGTAGACTATAGTAAAGTGCGACCCACCACAGACCCAGGGCCGTTCTATGAGCAAAAGCTCCCGTGTCGGCCCTACACTTTCGCCATCAAGTTTGGCATTGTTTTAATCCTATAGCAGTTTCCTCGCTACGCCGCTGACGACTCAATCTAGTAGACTAGTAACATTTCAGAATTCTCGAATCGCATCATAGATAGTAATCATTATTTGTATTCATGTATCATTAACATCTTCATCCTGTCACGCGTAAAGGTAATAAAAATAATCTTTTAAAAAATATGAAATAAAAAGGAAGTTGAACTCGGGTAATATTGTCTTCTCGTGACTTCCTGTTCTGCAACTCATCTCCTCTCTTTTAAATTTTCCCTTTATGACCCTTCCTCCACCTTTCGCCAGTAAATCCGCTGACCCTATTATTGATGCTGATTCTCTTGTAGGTACCCTATCATTTAAAAATTCACTCCTTTTGTCATCGGCATTTCCTTTGTGGTGTTCCAATGCCTGTTTTATTCTCCTAAGGTCTGCACTTCAAAACTGCCTTACAATAAGCCCTGCCCATTGTCATTTTAGCTTCGCTGTATGATCCATGATATCCCCTATTCTAATTCTGCGCCTAATTTCATCATTTCTTATTCTCTCTTAGGCTAATACCAAGCATGGATCTCTCCATGGATCGTTGCATTCATTTGAGCTTTTCTACAATTTTCTTTGTTAGGGTCATCATCTCCACGCAATACATCATCCTGACAGTATACACGATTTGAAGGCTTTAAGGATTTAGAGACTAACTGGGATCTCTTTGTCTTGGAAATTCTGCTGTTTGGTTATATAGATACATAATAATTACCCTAGATATATAATAATCGTTTACTATTGCAATATTATTATTATTTATTAATTGTGATGATTATTTTCTCTGGATTCAAAATTTTTGCTTTCTTCTAATGCCAAACCCCTTCTAAATTAAAAAAACCCGAATTGCTTTCTGGCATTCTTTTATTCATTGTTTCAAAAATGAACAGAATTGCTTCACTAATAGTACAGCGTCTAGTCTAGTCCCATATATGCCGTCTACGTTATTCAAATTAACTCTACGGCCACGTTTCCAAACACATCCCGCAATTGGATCTTAAGACAATGCTTTTTTCTTTTTAATATGTTCCGTTTAAAAAGTGGAGAACTTTTTGCGTATCGCAGATCCGTTACGGTACCGTAATAGCCGTATATTCGCAATAGAGGCTTCACAAGATATATCAGTGTCAGGCGCCTACAATTACGTGAATGCTTCATAATCGCTTTGCAGCAATTAAATTGATGATACAAAACAACCTGCAAAACGAGTTGTTGACTGATTTTCCTGTGTATCGTTCGTGCCGAAAATAATAAACATTTTATGGTCGGTTTTTTGGTTAGAATTTAAACCAAATATTTAACGAAAATCTCTCATAGCAAAATAATCTTTTTTGTAAATATATCAAAATAAAAAAAAAATGCTAAGAAAATAATTAGCAACGCCTTAAAAGTGTATTTTTGTTAATCACCATTACATAAAACATTTAGAATATCTTTTATCTTGGTGAAATACTTTTTCCTCAAACAACTATTTAGGGTATTTCCAACTGGCTCTATGTTGGATTTTCCGAGGGCAGTCATAGTAATATCCAGGTTAAAAATAAATTAATGTGTGTGTGTGTACAGATAGGTTTCTTATATTGAATGACAGCCTTTTTAAAGATCAAAAACAAACTCAGTGAGAAAATAAAAATTGTATGACGGATTCGCAGCAGTGGGATTTAAATAAAACACTTAAAATTTAATATTTTATTCACAAACTAAGTCACTGGACTTCTTGTTCCACTTCCTTCCATATTCCACATGTCTCTGGTACACTTTAGTCACGCCGTTTCTATCGCACAGATTAACGATTCACTTGTCTATTGTCTTCGTTTCTACGGTCAACCGCAGCTGTCACACCGTAACTGTTCCGTCGCACCCTCTCTCTAATGTTCTTACATATTCCCAGGCATTCATCCTTTCTTATATGCTGTTCCTCCCAATTTCATAATATCGTGACAATATCTTAATAATTTCCATTAGAGACATACATCCTAGATAAAGGGACATAAAATATTATGATCGCATTGTTGATTGGTAGATGGAAAGAATAAAAATTCATGTTATTTTTGTATAATACTGTCACGGGGCGTGACTGTGGGAGGCAAATGAAAACCCTAAAACAATTAAATCTTATATTTATTTGGCAAAAAGTACTGGAAACGAATTAATTCGGAACACTCTTCTTAAATTTAAAGTTTCTAAATATTTCTAGAATACTCCACACACTTATTATTACACTCTTTCTTAAATAAACTCTAATCACAAGTGATTATATTGCACGTAGAAAAACTTCTCGCCCTCCAGCAGGTACATCCTTTATTTACTATCACTGAAATATATACCGCAATAGACACACTGTTGTCGCTGCGTAGATTAAGGTATTTTTATTAAAAAAACTAACTTTTATTAAGTGAGTAAAGTCTCAAAATACGGGAATAAATAGAATATAATCATCACTTTATATAAATAAAAGGCGTTTTAAAATCAACAAAAAATGTAAAAATTTATTGCAAATTCAAACATTATAACTTTATTAATATTTAATATTTTTTAATTAATAATAATTTAATAATGAAGTAAACTTCACGCTTATAAAAAAACATATTATGCGTACATATAAATATTCATTAAAAATTAGCGCCGCCTAGGATACTAAAAACGGTTTTTGGCCGCGGCCTGTCGATTAATGCTTATATTTCATTAATTGTTGTAAATAATGTGCAGTTTATTACTATTATATAATAAAAAAATATTTTATCTAAGTTATTGCCTTAAAAATATTATAGTCCAAACTATACATTCTAATATAAATGAATAATAAAAACCCACATTTTCGTAAAAAAAAAACGCCGAAATATGCATTTTAGTGAATGTTCAGCCTTAAACGTCACAACCTGATGCGTAGTGCGAAACCCCTTGCTTTTATAAGTAAATAAATGTTTTTCACGATCTTTAGAGATTTTAGGATTACTTGTTACGTTACGCTAGTCGTTTTAGAACCTTCAAGCATCTTCTGATTTTAGTGTAAAATGTGTACAGTGCTGCAAAATCTTTGATTACGTGTAATTCTATCCGATTACTATATATCTCGTTGCAAAAGTTATTAGTTTCATTTTTATACGTTATACCAGAACTCCTTGGTGTGCCGCTTGTCTAGCTCCAGCTAATAAATTCCTATTAGCGATAACTGCGTTCAGAGCACCATCCACCATCCACGACTAGTCAATTTATCTAACGATTGAACTCGCGTTTCCAAAGGGGCTGTTGGTTCAGTATAAAAATTATTAAAAATAAATGATATTTTATGAGAGAAAATTGCGACTAACCTCGCACTGTGCATAATTCAACCAGTTCGTGCAGCATCCGAATTCGCGATCTGGGATGTATTTTTTAGTCTCTGCAGATATTCCGCGCTCTTCCTTGCGGCGGGTCCCTCGAGAAATGCTCGCAGAATTACACAACTGAAATATCGTTTGTGCGCTCATTTGAATACACAGATAGGGTATGTATGCATCTTGTCGGGGATTTTCATAAATGCATTTTAGCACACTCCATATTTATGCAACCAGGAATGTATCTCTGTTTCATATAACAGCGCCATTTGAATATTTTTTCGTATTACGCCGCGCGATATATTCAAACTTTTGTGCGGTGGCGGGTGAACAAAAATTATACATGATAATTTTTGTCATATCGGGAGAATGTATTTGAATAATAAATCTTTGTACTGAATTTTAATGTTAATATCTATGATAAAAATTAATGAAAAGTAAAAATGCGTTGCTAAACTGCTTTATTCAAATGTTTATTCATCACGTTTTGACTAATGTATTCGGGTAAAGAATAAATATTGCTTTTCGTAATTTTAGTGAAGTTATTGGATTCTTCGATTTTGGATCTTCACAAATAATTATTTGTTATTCAATACGAAATTGAATTTTCAAATCACATATTTTTTGTGTTTCTCTTCTTATCAAGATATTATTCATAGAATAGTAAAATGAACTAGACTACACCCGCGAAAATCACGGCAAATTCTAATAATTAATAATGACCTTTGCGTGACCACGCAAAATTAGCCGCGTACTGATTGCGTGTCACTCTATTTATCTAATGTATTAATTCCAAAAAGTTACGAATTTACGATCCGACAGACGGACAAACAGACAACGCTATTATTACATTTAGATTTGCAAATGATAGTGGAAACTTTTAGAGTCTCTCATAAATTCATTAAGTTAGATTAATTGTAATCGTATTTATTTTATAATAAATAAGTGCATCGAGGGATTTTATATAAAATATATACATATATATTAAATGATATTTCAAATAGTGAAAATAATGAAGATTTAATAAATAATCGCTCAGTTTCCTTGGTATTATTTTGAATTCCTTAATATGTATTTTTATCGATTATATTACAAATTTTTCAGAGAACCTTGCACAAGGAATATGAGACAAAGAGATTTTAAATTTTATCGTTTCATTAAGCTTAAGGCATTTTAACAGATGAAATCCGCGTCGCTCAGTGGCCATAACCATCACAGTACCTAACAACGGCAATCAGCAAAAGCTAGGTGCTGATAAATTTCACACTACAAAAACAGATAATGTTCTTAACTGTCCCAGGGCAAGCGCTCACATGGAAGACAAAAAAACACTTTGAGGTGATCCATCTAGATAGAGGATCCTAATCATATCGAGCAGACTGTATTTAATGTCGAAATGATGTTCAATTAATATTATAAAGCATTTTATTGTATTTCAATATAAATCGTTCTCCTGGTCACGGTAAGCACTGTTATGATCCCGCATGATAGTGGGTCTTCCTAACGTATAACGATGAATTTTGTATTAATAATTTATTTAAAAGGCCGTTGCTTAATCGCCGCGAGTTGATATTTAATTTTAGCTATTACATTCAATTAATCTGCCAACTCCTGGCCGCGGCTAACAATGTGATGAATTCTATGGGGTGACCCGTCAAAAATACGTCGTGGAAAATAATATTAAATAATATAAATTTCATTGCAATGAATAAAGTCATTTGCCGTATGATGTTAGCGAAAATAGTTGTATGGCGCGGGTGGCAACGGCTGAGGTCGACAGATACGCTGTAACTATAAAAGGATCGCGGAATAAAATATTATACCTTCTTGAAATATTATAAATAATGTATTCTATACAATATTAATACTCTGCCTGTGCTAACTATACATTTAACTAAAATATATATTATTAACTGGAAATAATTATTCTGTGAAAATTTCGCTTTTGAATGCAAAATTAACTAAAAATATTAACTAAAATATTTCTAACATCTTGGGTTCGCATACTATATTGAAAATACCTAATGCCCTTTGCATTTACTAAGTATATTACCTAAATAGCCACAGCTATACCATCCTGTCCGTCAGGGACTAAACATAAAACATAGTTATATTTCTAAAAGTGCTACCTCTTACGCGACAAAAATACCTATTGCAGTCGGGCTATGAATATGAACTATTTCCGCCTCATAATGGCGCCTGGAACCAATACTAAAAACCTCACTAGAAATAATAAATGCGACTAAATCTCGATAAATACAATATATACTATTCGTAATACGTCGTTGAATTGGCACATGATTCGTCTAATGGATGAAGGACCCCGTTGTGTATCGTAATAACTTCAAATTCTTTTATAGGAGCAGTGTGGAAACAATTGCATAATATTACGTAATAAAAACATCTAACGAACCTAATAATCTATACATTTATGTTACAATAAAATACGTTCACCAGAAGAATTCGTGTATTAGAAATAAAACATTTTCGATTTGAGACAAACCAGTAAAATCGTTCGAACGGCGCAAAGGGAAAAATTCACACATATTAAATAACACTGAAATTAATAATTATAAACACTTTGTATTAGCATATTCTTACCTTGAATGGTTCCGTCTTATACGTGCATGAACCTGTTCATATTAATTCCGTGGGAAAATAATACATATATTTGCTATTTACGAAATACGACATTTTTGAAGCGAAACTTCTTTATTAATAAGTAGATAAGGTCTCGGGGATGGTTTGTTCGAAAGGATTCTACAACAGCCCGTGAGTTTATATGAAATAATAGTTTCTTTGAATGCTAAGTTTTGATTTTTTAAACCCTCAGCATCTCTGCTGAGAGGGGTTGAGGCTCCGCGCCCGCCTAAACCCGGTGACCGACTTCCTAAGTGACTAAACGGCCCCCCTTGTTCCTCCGGAACTTACTGCATCCCGAGACTCTATCTCTTCTTTACGAGATGTGATCCTGTGACGCCCCTCTTTTAGGCTTATAATTGAGAAGGCCGAACTCTTTTGGTACGAGTTTCTGATGATGTGTGTTGTCTTGAGGCGCCTTTCTTTTAGGCCGGTGTTTGAAGAATCATGTAGCGGCCCTCGTAGCTTAGTGGATATGACACTGGCTTCTCACACCGAGGGTTCCGGGTTCGATTCCCGGTGAGTTCACAATTAATCTATATGATTTGCTCAAGCCTGGGTGTTTTGTAATGTGTTTCGCTTATGTAATTGGGCCTCTTGGCCTGTTGAAGCGTAAAAATTAAAAAAAAAAAATGTATCCACATAAAATAATCTGTAGGTACATCAAACTTCTTTAAAAAATGTTCATAAAAAATGTTCAAATGTTCATATACTCTTTTGGTACGAATTGATGACGACATTAGCCTCCTTTGCGGGCATAGTCAGCGATGTTACAAATTATTGTGCAATCTCATTATGCCTTTTCAGAGCGGCGTCCCACGATTCTGCATCTTGCAACATTTACTTTGGACAAATGTTAGAGTGTTAGTAACATATTTATAATATCCCAGCTATTCCATATGAGTGAATGATTTTTATATTTATTCTGGCCCTGTCTTTCTTACAGAGGACGAAATAGAAGTTAACGTTTTCTATCAAGGTTTTACAGCATTCAAGCATGGAAATCCTTCCAAAGACATAGGGAACCTTTTTGTTGGTTTAAGTAGTTTGCGCCAGATGAGGTTAGGTGGTCGGTTTATTGACGACCCCGAGCAACAAGGAGGACCCCGCCTTTAAGGGGCCCTGCAGGGGCTTGTGCGGGTTCCACGCCCAAGTGCCGGCAATCATCCACCCCTCAGCCAGCTAGGCTAACACAAACCAGATATCCCCAATCTTTAGTTAGATCTCCCCATTCTGTCCTTTACTCGTCATTCTGAAGCTACTTGTTAAGCCAGATGTACCGAGGTACTCAAATCATAAAGACTTGGCTGAAGACCGGATTGCGCAATACTTATGCAACACAATTATTATAAGGCTACTAAGCATTTCTTATAGAATTACGTGTATTCAATTATTAGTAAAAATAGTTTGAAAATCCCCATACTTTAAAATATATTCGTTCGGAAGAATTTCTCGTACGATTTGGATTGATATCTGGTTATGCAATACATAACGCGTCGACAATATTATGAATCTATTACGCACTGCTTATAGAGCTCCGTAAAATCAATTGTTAATACAAATGGTATGAAAATCCCCAAGCATCAAAATATATTCGTTTGGGAGATATTCCCGTACGAATTGAGCCAAGATCACACAAGAAATCGTGATATTAATTATACATTATTGCTCCGATTTTAAATCTTCCCAAAATAAATACATTTCAATAGTGAAAATAATTAATCGATAGATAATATAAATGTGTTCCTTAGCTGTTACACAGTGGCGGTATGATCCTCTCTGCTACTGATGAATGGTAGATTCCTCCATAAGTCCGGGCAGCAACTCCGTCCGCAAATGCTGTTCTGGAACTCAGGGCTCCGTCGGTAGTCTGTTGGGCAGCGCTCCCGCTCGCAAGTCTGGTCTCGAACTGAAGGGGCTGAGTACATCGTGTTCGCTCCTTTTATAGTAACGATTTCACCATACCTCTGAAATCCACGCTAGTGCAGTGACTCATCCTATGCGCGATGACCTCACCGCCGGCGCTCGCCATTGGCCGGATTCAGCCATCAGGACGGTCGCCTCCGGCTCAACCCGTCGAAAGGTAACGCGTGCCTGTGATTGGTCCGTTTCGTTAAAATAAGAGTAAAGCACTCGCTACACGCGAGACTTGCTGTTCCGTTTCATAAATAATAAAGGCTCGCTCGCACCTACACACAAGGTCGAGTCTATTAGGATTGGCAAACGATATCAATTTAACACAGAATTATATCTATGGTATAATAAAGATCTAAGAAATATTACTTGTATAGCTGAATATTCAATATTTTGTTAGCCTCTTGTAATACATAGAATCTTAAGAAGAAATATATCAGGCTTTTACTTTTAAACGATTCCAAACAGAAGAAATATATTTTTGATGTCCATACTTGACTTTTTTGAATATTATTATCTTAAGATTTTCTAAATTTATTAAATCTATCTCTATGTCGACCATCACAACTTCTGATACTTCCCAAAAGAGAACCTTCGAAAGACTAACATAACATAAGAAAGACTAACATAACATAAGAATAACTTCTTTGTCTAGTTTCCCCATACCGGGAAACTAGACAAAGAAGACAGACTTCACTGGAGTCTACACATTGACATCCAACACCTTGAAACAGTACACTAATAGCATATTGTAATCAGAAGATGAAAAAGAAAAAAAAACAGGGTACATGGACAAGATTCTCCAGAACCTGTGAATCTAATACTGGCCGCTTCAGCCACTTGATAGATAGTCTTTCTAAGATGCGAAGGACTGATGATAAAGATTATGATGACGTCCCTATCAGGGCTTGCAAATTGACCGAAAGAAAGCATTATCGGTAAAGCAGTAAAACTATAAATTTAAAATGCAGTTAACGGTTAATTTTTCTGTGATTTATATATGTGTCGATTTATGATGTAAAACAACAAATTGGAATAAAATTAATTAAAACAAATTATTTAGAAAATTTTAAGAACTTTAACATTTTTCAAGAACATAATACCGGATTTTTTAAAATTGAAATAATTCGCAGACTTATTTTAGTATAAATATTAATAATTCTGAAAAAGTCATAAATGTGTATAAATAATATTGCTTTATAAGCTCTAATCAAAATATAGATATCTTATAAAGTTCAATCACAGGTGGCGGTAGTAACATAAATATGAAACAAGGTGACCAAATCAATACATATCAATATATATATATATAAACCCGTATTTCCCTACCTGCCAAGTTTTCTCCACAACCAGCCACAACCACTCAACAGAGGTTATGGTGGTGGATAGCCCTTGGTGTCACATCGAAAATATGCGAGTTTGGTGGGGGTGGCTGTGCGACTGTGCGTGGGTGGGAGTGGGTGACGAAAATGTGCTTTCTTTCTAGCACATAATTTTTGTTATGGGAAGGCCGCAAATTCTTCAGAATGTTTCAAAATAGGCGCGCTGACTGTGTCGGTGAGTCTAGAAGGTTCCTGTACATTCGATAAATTTCTTGAAATTTCTGGAAGGAGAATATTCTAGAAGGTTCGCGAAAGTTCTATGACGATCCAAACAGTGTACTAAAAATTTTTGCATGCGAAGTCGCGCGGGCACAGCTAACATAACATAAAATCGTATATAACTTCCAAAACTTTGACACATGTGGTAATCTATCATGGGTGGAATTGGTGCATATAACATTATGTAAAGTGATCGCTTAAGTCAACCGTACGATAGGTCGTTAGCCCTATGAACACCCAATAAAGACTTCCATACCTACTTTCCCATATGAAAAGAGCTTTGTTTCTATGAAACATCGATATTAAATATTGCTAAACAAATTATTTTCAAATGCTATTAATAAGAAAAAAAATTGATGTATTGCCGCATCCATTTATTTATGGGTCTATTTAATATATAATTAATATCAAATGGTCGCAACAAATTTGATTTTTTCTTGAAAATAAAGTCACTATAACAGAATGTTAGTTAACTTAGTAAAAACCACTACCAGATTTAAGGTCTACCGGTTTCGAAATGTACCCGTCTCTTCTTCAGGACCAATACTACACTTCTATACACCCCAACCATAGTATTGTTAAACTTTCACCAATATTGTTCACATGCGTGTTAATCTTGTCAGAGACAAGCATGCTCTAACTAGTATACAGAACATTCAGGAATCAAACAGGAGAGAGGGGAATATAGTTGTAATTGTTGTGAATATAATAGTGTAGTGTTGGTTCTGATTTTTTGATTTTTTAAAAGCCCATAAGGGCGTTAAATAAATAAATGAATAAATAAATAAATAAATTAAAAAGTGAAAAATAATTTACCGAAATTATCGGTTTTTCGATTTTGGAATTTAGCCTCTTTAACCTGTAAATCAGTTCACGGAATACACTAAAAAGTGACGAACAATTTACAAAAATTACCGGTTATTTGGTAATGGATTTAGCCATATTTACCCGAAAACCGGTAATGCACGCCCTATTCCCTGTGTATTTCATTACTCACGAGGCGCGGACCGTCTGCCCGCTTTAATATGAAAAATATGTTTTTTTTATATCTTCGCGGTCCGTACAGAGCGCTGGTAAAAAATGTTAACTTCCCATTACATTACATTTGGAACATCCATTGTGGAACACGCTTCCCTCGGTGAAGTGATATATTCCGATGAATAGCGAAATTCCTGCGGCACGGCGCCCCGCGCGCGCGTCTCGGCGCCGGTTATCAACTAGGAATTTCCAATCCGTATTACTCCTACAGTGTAAATATTTTTACAATGGGAATTGTGACGGCGGGCAGGGAGTAGCGCGCGGCGCCAGATTTTTTCCTCAGAATTTCCATCTTCTCGGTCTGTTATTCATTTTTCTTTTAATAAAATTCTTGTATAGCGATTTTTGTACTCCCCGACAAGTCGAGGCTACTTTTTGCGGACGCGCCCTTAGCTTCGGGACGCATTAATGTTAAACAGATTTTAAGTGATAATGTAAAATGAAAACCGACAAACAGCGCGCTCGAATATATTAAAAACATGTTTTTAAAATCTCAAAAACTCGTGTTTCTTATTTGTTGTATATTTGAGTTAATAGAATTCATAGGGATTAATTATTATTAATTTATTATTACAATACCCAATAACAAATTAAAAATGATATCGTATAAAGAAATTACGATTACTATTAAAAACATCCCACACCAAAAATATCCCAGGAGGCGTAGTTTTCTGTAGCACAGATCAACAGATCTACTAAATGAAAAAGATGAAGACTAAAAACATTAAATTTAATTTGCATGTTAAAAATAAATAAAACGAATTGAAAAAATATGCAACATGTTTTCTAAAATATCGTACAATGAAATAAAACAAAAAGTATTTATAAATTACTTTTGCTTAGTATGTATTTGCACTCTAATCCCTTAAAAAAGTGGAAAGCAAAAATAAATGACCGATAAAATCTGATGTTTTGATAATTATGGAACTCTACAATAAAAGGAAAATAAATATATTGTAAATGAAGAATAAGTTGGGTGTAGGAGACAAAATAGTTTGACGTTTTACAATTTTAGCGTCTCGTGTAAAAATTTGATAGTGGAGAATATACGAGTTCAATTATTTAATTCAAAATAAAAAAACACGAAACATTATTTATTTGACCTTCATCTGGCCATGAGCCCCAATAACTGAAGCGAAACACATCACAAAAACATCCAAGCTTAAGTAAATCACATATATTTATTGTGACCTCACCGGAAGTCCAACCCGGAACCCTAGGTGTGAGAAATCAGTGTCGTATCCACTGGGCTATGAAGGATGCAAATTGAAAATGCTTAAATTATGTGTATTATAATCAAATAAACTATAATCAACATTATGTGGATATATTTCAATCTTAAACATATAATTTCCGTGATGTTTTTTAATACTGCATAATTATCGATGAACAGAAATCAGCGAAAAATTTAATTGAATAATAAAAATTTAATTAAAAAATCTTGAATTAAAAATAAACAGCTTTAGTTGTCATTGAGCTTACGATCTCCAAGAGATACGAGAGAATTTAAAACAATAATTTCCAATGTTTGTTCCAGCACCTACACAGAAGGAGTCTTGCGCCGGAAACGAAGGCTTTAACAACGTCAAAGTCAAATACAAAGCAATTTTAAAAAGTGAAACACCTGAGTGATATTATACAACACGGACGCAGAGGAAGATAATTAAGTTATTGTCCTCCCCGCTGCTCTCAAGTTGCCACCCCCTTCCCCCTTGGAAAGTTTTCTTTTCAATTTTCCTTCCATCAAGGTATCAGTTTGTTAGACCAACAACACTTTCCTGAATTTTGCTGTAGACTAAATTTAATATCAAGTATATCTTTATTAATAAATATCCTTATAAATTTATTTCAAGGTGTATAAGGAAACGGAAGGTATTCAAGTGATAGATATTTCCAATGGTCAGCTGCTATGGGTCGATTCTTTGTAACTTTAAAAATGATGATTTTTGATAAAAGTATTTTTTTAGGATTAAATAAAAGTACACGTCTAATTGAATTGGTACAATCTTACAGATACAATTTTATAGATACGATAAATTATTTTGATATCGTATAAGCAAATGTTATGTTTTTTAGTATCATAGAATTGGCACCAACTAACCGATGTATAGCTGGGAATGCCCCCATAATAAAATTAAGGTACAAACACTTAACGTAGACAAATACAAATGACGTTGAAAGATAAATGTTGGACATCATATAATTGTTGAATAAACACATAATCGTCGGGTAAGCATCTGAGGAGAATCAAGAAATCGATAGGCCATCCTTAAACCCGTTGGACTGACAAAATCAAAAAATAAATGTGAACAGTGTCGGACGCTACCTTTGTTATTCGTTAAAAACGTTAATCTTGTACATGATATTGAAATTAAATTAAAAACACTATTTTAAATCGTTTAATTCATTTGCAACTTACATTTATTGAAAACAGAAAACAGGGTAGCAATACAAAATTGTGATACGCAAGAGAAATGAGAAAAAATGCTGAATTTGATTCACTTTGCTAGACTTTAGCCTTAACCTTACATAGCGGCAAATAAAATGAACAATTAAATGACACACAAAATTGTGAAATGTTATGATATGTAATTAAATTTCAGTAAAATTTTATTTTTTTAATATTTTTCAAAAATCATAATTCTTTGTGTAACCATGTCCAACACTATCGCTACCAAGGCGCTACTCTAGATAGCGTTTTTCTCACAGCCCTAACTCACGGCCGAAATATATATAATTCTCTTTACAAAAATATTTTGTGTTTTAAGAAGACTCGCACATTTGCTAAATACATTTCCATTGAAGAATTATTAAATAATAATAAAATTTACAAGAAACAAAAATTTACTACACATTTTATTTTAAAAAATTAAAAATTGATTATCATTATAGAAGAGAATTAGGTTTGTGCTTCAAATTATTAGGACAATTATAAGAACTAAACAAAGTATAACTTAAATTCAAAAATGTAAAACTGCGTCACTTTTGTAGTAGTATAAAGAAAAATATATAATAAAGTAATCATGCAAATATTTTACAAGAATTCATTGAACTTAAATAATATAAATAATAATGATGTATTGTTAATGTCACTGTTTTAAAAATATATTTGAATTTTTGTTCCAAGATCAAGAGGAATAATCTAAAATATTCTACAATTAGTTAGATATTGATAGCACACAAAAATAAACCAAAATCTCCTAGAAAATCGAGATTACAAATATTTATTGCATTGTTGTTATTTTGACAGAAGCGAAGCCACAGATAAAGCGAGCGAAACAAACTGAGAGCGATACTACAAATTACGATTCAAGTGAGGTTCCTTGTGCGGAATTCTCGAAAGCGAATCGGTGTGTTGCGAATGATGTGCATCAGTATTTCCAGAGAAGTGGAATATTCTCGAATGCGAATTATAAAATAGTGTTACAGTTAAGTTTGTGTCAAATTACTTTTTGTATTAATTAAAAGGTTACTTTTTTACAGTGCTTCATTTTGTCTCTCAACGCCGCGGATCTATGAAAGTGTAGTATAATATATTTTTACTATAGATAATGTTATCTTTAAACAATGTAATTATGTGTACAATTCACAGTTTGTAACCACATCCCTAACAATTTACCCACTCTCGCTATTCTGGTGATTAACCGAAAACATTGAATAATAGCAGAAGTTCTGTTAAAAGCTTAAACAGCCAGCAGATTCACCCTGGCGTGAGTGAGGAGCCGCCGCCAGCCGCCGCGGGAGAGAATGGAGGCTTCGCGGCGCACAGAGGACTAGCGCGGGGAATGCACACACGGGAAATGCCTTCTTCATTATGCGAATGTGATTCGTAAAAGACTTACGTTCACAGAGAGGGATGTCGGTGAACGTTTGTCGGCATTAAATAAACAAAGCCCCGCCGCATAAAAGCTCAAAGACGCGGTGCGCCTTTTGTGGAGAGACTTTGAGGCAGCCGCCTGCAGTTCTTGGCAGCAGTGCCTGCGCGGGCTCAAATGGGCCGAAAAAGTACGAGGGGGGCGCAGTGGACCACGAGCGCCTAGTTCGGCAGGGTGAGAACTAATTTCTATGAGCGTCCACGCCACCCCCGCGCCAGGGCCGGTATGGACGCTGTCGGCCAATGTTTTTATGCAGCGCGTTCGGCACAATGCAAAGCTGAAAAAAAAAATAGAATTTTTAGCGAACTTTCCGCGATAAATTTTTGCTACTGCTGTGAAATGGAAACTAAGAGACCTACGTGTTCACTTTATCCTGATTACTTTCAAGTACAGATAAGAACTACCTAAAAACCAAACATTAAAAATCAAATTAAGTACTTATTATGAATTTTTGATCATTTTTTTAAAATTAACAAACCCCAATTTACAAATCAAATTGAAAAATTTATTAATCGGACACACGGCCTTTCAATCATTTGAGAAATCTTGCTGCTAAATATTAATTACCTTGATTACCGCATTCTCAAAATTATCACCCCATTCATAATAAAGCACCCAATCATTTTCATTGATATTCAATCCATTATTTTGCTTCCCTTAACTTTAATAACCAACATTTTTAAGATTTTTTATTTCCGCAATATGATCTACTTCATGTGTCTATATAATAATGAAGATTTTTAATAATTTGTATTTTTTATCTCTTTTTGTTTTTAATTAAAATTCCTTACTTACCAATACATAAAGAAAAGAGGCTTTACCACAATACAAATATTTTATTAAAAAAATATTTAGTTCTAGTAAAATTGCCAAGCCATAGTAATTTCTTCGACGTTCTAACTAGAATATACATTAAACCACCTTTCTGTACATTTTCAAACAAAATACCAAATTTTATAGAAAAAAAACACTGTTAAAGATAAAAATATATTTTTTGTCATTTAACATTTTTAAAATAGGTTTTGCGATTTTGTCCACGTTAAACCAGCACGTGAAATCCATTTGGAATAAATTAATGAAAATTTCAGTAGGCCTCGGGTTTTTTCAGGTCAACATATTGAGCGGATGGTTTTGATTGGATTTCCTCTAATGGCTAATAGCATACGGCCGCTAAAAATGTTCCCAAAGTGGCGGCGTTCGTAAAATTATTGTTCGGAAACTTTTTATTTAGATGTAGCCGGTGTAAAAATTAAAATCCTACGAAAAAGGTATTTTAACCGATTTAAACCCGTAGATGGATAAAAATGTTTTATTTTATCTTTATTGTTAACCAATAATTCGGATAAAAATAAAAATAATCTATCCCGAATATGATCGTTTTTAATATTGATAAAACTGACATAAATAAAGACGATGAAGAAAAAATTATAAAATGACATTTTAAAACGAAAAAATTGTGCACCATTAGGAAATATTATAAATGGAATTCACAATTCATTTTAATTTTATCCACATTAAAAAATTAATCTTACATGTAGATACCTAATCCTAAAAAAAATTAAATAATTTTATCATATCTTCCAATATACTATATTTTCTTTATATTTATATCTTGGCCAAATACCAATATAGTAATTTATTTGTATAATTGTGTATTTGACTGTAAAATTGTATTTTACTAATCAAAATATAATAATTTAATGTTAAGGATTAATTTTTTATCACCCTGATGAAAAAAAATGTATTTTTCTGAACTAATTGGTTTTAATAAACAACTCGTGTGACTGAAAACAAGGAAAATTATAAATCTAATTAAAAATATCTAACCACAATATTTTCGCGGTAAATACTTTAATATTATTTGCAGACTTACACGATGATAAGAATAACTCACAAAGGATCGCCACTACAGCGTCGTTTTTATTAATACTGTCTTGATTTTGAAACAGATGAGTGAGAACCAATTTATTAATAATTCATTGTTAATTCATGAGGATGTATACACTGCAAAGTTATTTTAATAATAATGAATAAGCGTGTTTACGAAATAATTTTAAAAAATCAAATTGCTTGCTAGCTATTAAAAATAAGTCTTATTTTCTTGTCTCCTGAATGAGGATTAAACCCCGATTTCTCTTACAATAGGCGAGGGTCTTACCGCCAAATAAACAAGCATTTAATGTGTTTGAAAGACTTTATGGTTATACAAACAAACTTTCAACCATGTTACATTTCATTTTGTTTATTCAGGAAAATGTACAGCTATAACATGAATTAAGAAAATAAATAGCATTTTCCTATTTTCAAAATAAACTAATAAAATATATTTCATGGATAACTATTATTTTAATCCGCAACTGGATAAATGGTTTATATTTTTATTGTACAAAACGACAAATATTTTTTATTCTTTAAAAGTTATGCAAACGATTACACTCGAATCCGTCCTTACATAAATATTAGGTCCTTACATATGAAATTGACGTTTAGTATGGGAGGAACATAAAGCCGATTTTTTTTATTATAATATATTTATTTAATCAAAGTATGTACCATTGCTATCTATGCACTTTTGCCATCTCATAGGTAGTTCATCGATCCCTTTACAATAAAAACCATTCGGACGGGAATCAATAAAATCTTTGAAGGCGGTTTGGACTGCCCCATCGGAGTTGAATTTTTTCCTTTGCAAGAAGTTATCCAAATTTCGAAAAAAATGGTAATCTGTTGGGGCAAGGTCCGGAGAGTACGGTGGATTTCTTAGACATTCCAATTGAAGCTCCTCTAATTTGGTAGCCGTCTGTTGTGCAGTGTGTGGTCTAGCGTTATCATGAAGCAGCAGTGGCCTAGAGCGATTAACCAGCCTCGTTGTTTAGCAGCTAGCTTTCCCATCATGGTTTGCAGTTGCTGACAATAGACATCTGCCGTAATCGTCTGGCCAGATTTAAGAAAGCTGTAGTGAACGACACCAGCACTAGTCCACCAAACGCTCACAAGTAACTTTTTTGGAGTCAATTTTCGCTTGGGGCATGGGTTGGCTGGTTCGGCAGGGTTCAGCCATTGCGATGAGCGCTTCCGAGTATCGTACAGGATCCACTTTTCATCACACGGTAATGATTCGAGTGTATAAATCCCTTCATTATTGTGCCGGTTGAGAAGGCAACGCATGCTCTTCCGAGCACCGTCGCGTATCCGGTTGATTTCTTCACACTCAATTCGGAGGGTACCACCTGGTCAAGCTTTTCACACGTACCATGTGCGTCAAGTTAGGAGTAAAACCAGGATTAGATTCCATAACGTACCGAAGACAGGCCTGCAGCTAACTCGGATGTGGTTTGCGATGGATCCGCTTCCACAATAGCCTTCAATTCTTCATTATCAACTTTGGTCTCCGGCCGTCCACGGGGCTTGTTCTGCAGGTCGAAATTTCCAGAACGAAAACGTTGGAACCAAAAACGCACTGTGTTTTCTTTTGCGGCACCGTCGCCATACACATCATTAATCCTTCGAGCCGTTTCTGCAGCACTGGTGCCACGGTGGAACTCGTACTCGTTAATAACGCGATATTTCAAGTTTTTCATTTTATAAACTGAGTGACGCAAAGAAAAAAACAATTGAGGAAAAAACAAATGAATTATAATTTTCAAAACACAAATACATGAGTAAATAGCTGTATAAATTTGGATTTGGAATTCCTAACCAATGAGAAGATATTTGAAATCAAATTTGCCAGTACGGAAAAACGTCAATTTCATATGTAAGGACCTAATATTTTTATTTAAATCACTTTTTCCCTTGGTAAGATAATAATCGGGTTTTTTCGTTTAATATACCTATAGAAACCTGGACTCCAACAAAAAAAGATGAAGCCACACCATTTATATGTATTTAAAAGCTGGAACCTCGGGAAAACTTTAGGAACTGCCAAAGAAAATGGAGTGTAGCATAGTCATAATAACCAGGAACATTACGACAAATGATGATTATGATACATTTTAATTATTTTTATTTCAACTAAATTGAACTTTGTAATGCACACACGTTGAGTCAACTTTAACACGACTACAGTTTCGAGAGGAGCAGTCCTTCTCATCATCAATATAATAGTATAATTTATAACTAATATATATATACAGAAATTATATCATCTTATTTGAGTAGAATAAGACCACGCAATTCTGAAAAAATACTACCATAATTGAAAATATTATGATATATATTTATTTGTGTATAATTGGCATCGTATAAGAGATCAGTCAAAAGAAAAGGTTAGTATATATAATATATACACCATAAAAATAAATATGCAAAGAGGGAGGCCACGTAGATCGAATGACGAACAATCGTCGGACATGAGGTATCTGAGAGAATCAAGAGACCAACAGGCCGATCTAAATCATCAAACTTCGAAGACACTTGATAAATGTATGTTGGCAGTGCTTGAATGCATTTAAATCCGGACTTTTCTAGGCATCGTAACCCCGATGCTGAGCTTGTCTAAATACCCAGATTATGGTGCTGGCAGTTTTTATGAAAGTGCATATTATTTTTCTGAATTTTTGTTCCACATTTTCTGTTCTTTTTTTTCACCATTTCAACATAGGTATTTTCTTTTGTTCATCGGCAGCATATCGTTTAGAAAGAAAAACAATGTTATTTATCAATTTTTTTTTAATTTCTTTAAAAAATTGACCTTATTATTACTGGTTTATCTAAGAAATTAAAAAATGCAAAGAATTTCAAAAAAAATTATAAAATTATTTTAATATCCAAAAAATCTTAATTATCCATAAAATTACTAATTTATCAAAGTTTTTATTAGAAGTAAATCAATAAAAGTGCTACGAGGATTTAAAATGAATAGCATCTCCTATTTTTATATCCCAACAGTGTTTTACGACTAAAGTAATACAATCAACAAATTTAATGATAAGTCTCGAAATATCGAAGGAGTTTTTTTTCAATTGAAAATATTAATCAACACGTATACATAATATAAAATATTAAAATTAAATATTTGTTACTATATAAATAATAAAATAAACTTAATTTTCACCACTTTTTATACCTATTGAAAATATCAACATGTGTCAAGGCCTATGGCCCCTTCGTCAGGATACAATTGTATACCTACTCAAAAAAAAATTCTAACTATATTTTTTCTCATAACGTAACCCGGTTATCCCGGTTCCGAAAAAAACCGGGATTGAAAGCCCTATTTGCAGTTTACATAGGTATATTTTTTAATTTTTTCTTATTACATTTTTATTTTATTTTTATAGCAGAGACCCCACTTTTATTTGATTATCAGTGGGTTTCTTTTAATAACGATTAACATTATATAGCTTACAACATAGAAAATAAACAGAAAATGTATGCATATTATCTCCAAGTGCAAATAGTAAAAGAAAACAACATAAAAAATATTACACATACATATACTAAATCCAACGCAAATATACATAAAATTTATATTACACGAAGTAATTACCATGCAGGGTGTATATAATGTTTTACCCTACATGACCTTGACCTTTGCATATGAATTTAATCCAATCAAGTTAGAGATGTTTACGTATGTCAGAAATGTAGGGCATATTATGGTTACTGATAAAATGTTTGATTAATGCATTAAATAAAACAATTCAATTTATATTCCTCCGTGTTGGGGACCTGTGTCCAGCGGCTATCGACGCCCGCCGTGTACTGAGTATAGCGAATACACTGAATTATTCGCCACCCCTGTAGCTTTCGGCATGGTGACGGTGACGGGCGATGGACAGAAGTCCAATAATTTGTTTGCCGTGGCAGGTCAGATCGAGAGGCATTATTTATTATTTAGGGTCGACACATTCAACTTTAGCTATTTTAAGTAGAAAAAATATTCTTTCTAAAAATAGCAAACATACCTACACTATTTAGAAAAAAATCTTGTCTGTCTTGGATGAAAAGTGTTTCATTATTTTGCTACTTATTTAATTAATATTTAAGAGAGAGAAAATTAAACAAACACTCTTATACTAAAATTATATATTAAATTTTTTTAATATGTGGCATGGATTTATATAATAAAAACACACAATAAAAAAAATTTGTTCTTAATAATGTCACTCTTATTTGATAGAATAATCTAATCCACATGGAACAAATTAATTAATGTTTTTCGTACATTTAGACATTTTTTAGAATGAATCCAACCTGTAAATCGCACCTTCATAACTTCATAATAAAAAGTTTTTTCTTTTAGTTACATTGAAAATTCATAAAAGATATATCTGAATAATTATTATATTGACGTTTTAGGGTTTGTAAGATCAAATTTTTAGAAGCCATTTTCTCAATTCCATAATTTTTGATTTCCAAAAAGCAACTTGGCTTAAATCAGTAAAATAGTGCACCGTCATACAAAGAACAAAAAGACGCACAGATTACTTGATTCTTAATAACATTAATTTGTAACATTTTCATTTTTCAAATAGTTTCCGTATATACACGAATACATAGGATGTATATAAATTTAACTTTTATAGCAACATTTGTTGATATAACAATTGATACAAGATGTGTAAGCACGAACGATTAGGTCAGAGGGAAGCAATGATGAAATTTATATAACATATGTAATATAATATGAAAATGAAAAATTATTTATATATGTACTTATAAATTTAACAAATAAATAAAGATGTTTATTCTTTTATTTAAATTTTTATTCTTTCTTGTTGTATTATTCTTAACATAGGTACTTACGTCTTTCTGCAAACTAATGAAGTCTCTTTTTTTTGATTATTTTTTTATTCTTTCTTGTTTTATTATTCTTAACATGTCATGTTTTTCTGCTTACTAATTAAGTTTCTTTTTCTTTTGTTTAAATTATATATTCTTTCTTGTTGTATTATTCTTAACATACCTTATTATATTTCATAACATTTTTTTTAATAGAAATGCGAACACGGAATACGTATCATATCAATATTCTTAATATTTTCAAATTCAACTAAACGCTTGTGCTATGAAAATAGGCCTAACTGGTCTAAAGTGAGGTTCGAACCCGCGACCTTTAGATCACGAGGCGAGAGTCCTAACCATACGACCAACAAACTACTCATTATTAACATATTACTCAAAGTGAATACCTATAATTGGCCATCTATATTATATTAATGTTTGTTATGCTTTTTTGTAGTGCTCTTGGCCTTCCGTGAATATCAAATAAATAAATAAATAAAATGTTCCAAATATTTATTAAAATGTAAACCGCAACAAAAACGTACTTTCATGTATTATAAGAGTATGTGTTTAATATTGCCTCCGTATAAATAATCATTTCTGAAGTACCGCTTCAATTAATGGAGTAAAAAGCTCAGAGCTTAACAAGAAAGCTAAACCTGACATTCCCGCGTAAGCTTAAGTGGGGGCTCCCATAAGTATGAGAGCAGAAATGTCAGAGTGCCACGAGCTTATTTAGAACTGTCAGGACCCCGATCATTCCTTCTTCAGTAATGACAGTTCGGTATCTAGACTTGTGGATGAACTCTTCATATCACACCACGCCTCTTGTGTAAAAAGTGTCGTGACAAGCTAAGGGCAAATTTTACAGTTGGGGCTAACAAGCGTTCGCCCGCAAACGACGCGTTTTAGGTTGCCATTTTTTCGAAAAGTTTCGCTATAAATTTTACGAAATGGTTTCCCCTCCCGGCGACGTACTAATTTTTATTTTATTTTGTTAAGTTACGACTTCAAACGTATAGTTATGTAACTGTTAGACTTCAACTAATTCAATGGGTAACAAATAAGGTTTTAGAACGTTACCGTGCTTTTTTTTTTCAAATATTTGTAGTTTTTCTATATAATATTCAAATGTCAATGACTTTTACATGTGAATTTTTCATGATACGCATTTAACATTAATTCAACATGGCCAAATTACCTTTTATATTTTCCTAATTTGTTCAGTTTAACGTATATATCTTTGTCACACATGTGCCTGAGTGTTCTCATATCCACTGCATTCAGTCTAGTTTTATTCTTCAGAATATTTTGAGTTTGTTCAAATCTTTCAGAACAGTGCTGGATTTATGTCACAGAGACATTATTAATCAATTAGTGTATATTATAGATATCTCACAGTGTGGGGATCTGTGGGGATTTAGGGGAATGAAAATGGCTTTGTACAGGCCGCATGGAAAAGGCGCTTACAACTCATATATGAAAGCTTCACGCAATTTGAACATATATACAACTTCCAAAAAATGAATAAGCATGGTATATTCTATCATGGGTGGAAATGGCGAATGTTACAATTGTGTAAAGTGATTACTTAAGCCTACCAAAAGACAGGTCATAAGTCCTGTTACACCCAAATGACTTCTATACCTACTTTCCCATAATTAATATAGTTTCGTCTCTGTGAGATATCTATAATATACACTAATAGTTTTATTCTATTTCTGCCAGTTCCAGGGTACACTTTCACACATCAGTGTTAGTAATAGAGCTCTATTATGTACCGTTAGTCTTGTCTCGGTTAAAATTTTCCATTAGAAATTATTGCTTTCATAGCACCGTTAACTTTTCTTTGGAGTCACCCTTCTTTCTCAGCCTTCCCAGTTTTCTCGAACATTATTCCCAAATTCATAAACTCATCCCTTTGCCCCTAATGCACATTATCTATTAATACTTCACAAGTTGTTTTAAATTCTTTCTTCTCCAATTCCATTACTTTTAACTTGCTAGTATTCATAATGAGAACACTTTCTTTACATACATCGTAAATCTACAAATACAATGTGAAAATAGTTGCCTTAGCATAGACAAAGCACAGTGAGGCTGGCGTTATAAATATAACTACATATTTGAATAAAATATACAATACGTAAAAATAAGTAAAACCATTGGCCCAAGTCAATCACCTTGGATGAAAAGCTTATTTTTTATACAATATTTAGACCACTACCTATTTATTTGTAAATAAATATTAAAAATATAAAATCACATAAATCTAGCAATCAAAATAGATTAAAATGCTGTCAAATACATTTACATACATTTCAATAACAAGAAAATTTGATTATATTTTTATATTGCTTTTATTTCATCAGTGAATAGAAATAACTAAGTAAAAATCAAAACCCACAAAAAACGGTCACGCTACATTTCAATAAAATCTTACCTACGTCTCGTCTTTTATAAAAATATTACTACCCTCGAAATAATATTTCAACCCTTGTCAAAGGTTGACATTTTTCTTTTGAAAAATTTTCTAACCCATCCTCTTAAAAAAGCTTTGAAAAGTTTCATGATGTCCTTTATAATCATTATTATTGTTTGTGTATTGAATTTATTGATGTAAAAATAACAAAATAATATATTTATTGTTTATTTATTTTAGTATACCGTTCAAAAAGTACATTTTACATAATAGTATATACATGACGTCAAAAGAGTGATATTATTGCATAGAAAAAAATTAAAGTAAGAATTGACAATATATGATTGGGATTAAGTAGAAAGACGTGGACCTGAAAGAAATTATAAAATAAAAAAACATAAGATATATACCAGATATGTAGGTACATAACGACTAAAGAAAGACAAGAGAGTGTAATCCTCATACTAAACATATACATACATTATTTAATTTTAAAAATGTTTTTTAGTATCTCAGTAATAAATAATCTTAATATTTTGGCATTAAAGGAATGAAATTAGACTGAATGCGGTGTAAATAGAGTCACTGAGGTGCTTGTGCAGAAAATCTTTGGTCGATAGAGTGAGGAATAAACAAATTAGAAGGGAATGTAATGCTGGCTGTTGTGTGGTGGATAGAATAAAGAAAGGAGTGCTGAGATGCTTTGGTCATGTAGAACTTATAAGCGAAGAAAGGATGGTTGATAAAAATATTGGGGGCGAGTGTTGAAGGCAACACGAATAGAGGGCGTCCGCGAAAGATCTGGCACGATCAAATATTACATAGTGCATGCATGAGAAGTTGTGTGAATGTAGCCGAAGCAAAATTAATGTGCCAAGTTAGAAGAATATGGCGTTCTATCCTCTCTGCCTACCCCTGCGAAGAAACGGCGTGATGGTTCGTTATTTTGTTATATTTTTATGTGTATGTTTTGAGAGAACATTAAAAATAATATTACTCCACTTAAAAAATACAGAGGTATCATAACCATCTACGACATCTATGTAGGTATAACTATGTCATGAGGAAAATTAGAGATTTCTCTAGCATAGTCCACTCAAATATGTGTAAGGTCTTCAGATTTGGAACATTATTTAAAACATTCAAAAATTTGATAATGTGTGGATATTCTTACGATGGTGAACGTTGCATTGTGTAGAATGATCACTTAAATCAACTCGCGTAGGTAATAAGCCCTGAGCCATCCTACAAAAAAGACTTCCATACACTTTTCTAGTATAAATCGTATTTGTGAGACTTTTACAATTTATCTTAATAAATAAATAATTAACCATCCTTATTTCAAACGTCCGTCCGTTACTTGCTGGACTTACAATAACATCACTGACTAGCTGCTAATGAGGCGCGGGCAGCCGAGTGTGACACGTCAATCAGCGCGCCGCTCAGGCTATATGTAATGGTCGCGCCACCAAACTACGCGGTCTCGAAATTTATATTAATTTAATTATGTAGTAGTACATTTAATACGACCGGTTCTAATTTCATTTAAAATAAATGTCAAACTGTTTTAAATGTAAATTTTTCCAGGTAACTCGCCTGTATAACTTTATACGCGTTTTCCCATTAGGCTCAGCTGTGTGTGACGGTAGTTCGCGTATGTAAATTATTATTTCATGGAGTTGCAGATTGACGCGACACCTTCAGCGTTGATGAATAATAAAGTTCCCACAATGATTATTTCCCTGGCGTCCCCAGGGATGGCTCCGGATGACGAGTGTTGGAAGATGCTAATTTATTTCACAGCTCGGGGCGTTAACAACAATTAAAATGTGCATTTTGTATCCCGTTTCTCATTTCGCCATTTGCATTCCTTTGAATTGAAATTGAAATTGCTTTCTACGGCACCGCGACCTACATCCAAGACATTTAAACTCAGTTTTACGCTCACTTTAAATTAAATATGGCGTTTTTTTATAATTTATCGCGGTAAGCCCCGGCGACAATTTTACCATAAAATTTTAACATGGTTGTATAAGATATATAACTTTTATAATCCCAACAAAGTTCAACAACATGATAATGCACTTTAACTGTAAGTGTCACTGTTACGAAAATATTAACAGTACTAATAAATTCAACATGAAGCAGGATAATACTGCTAGGCAAATATTATATGATTCGCGACATGTTCTGTCCATTTACAATAGTTTTATTTAAACATTAATATTTCATTGTCATACCTGTATATGTGGGGTACAAAAGCAAAGGCAGCAATTTCCAAAAAAAAAGTTAATGCAGTCATCGAGGATTACTAATATAGAATTGGAGTTTTTATATAAGAGAAGGGAGAAATACATAAAATATAGAATTCAGTACATTCTAAATCAGTATATATTAGGTCCTTACATATGAAATTCACGTTTTGCCGTACTGGCAAATTTGATCTCAAATATCTTCTCCTTGGTTAGGAATTCCAAATCCAAATTTATACAGCTATTTACTCATGTATTTGTGTTTTGAAAATTATAATTCATTTGTTTTTTCCTCAATTGTTTTTTTCTTTGCGTCACTCAGTTTACAAAATGAAAAACTTGAAATATCGCGTTATTTACGAGTACGAGTTCCACCGTAGCACCAGGCTGCAGAAACGGCTCGAAGGATTAATGATGTGTATGGCGACGGTGCCGCAAAATAAAACACAATGCGTTTTTGGTTCCAACGTTTTCGTTCTGGAAATTTTGACCTGCAGAACAAGCCCCGTGGGCGGCCGGAGACCAAAGTTGAGAATGAAGAATTGAAGGCTATTGTGGAAGCGGATCCATCGCAAACCACATCCGAGTTAGCTGCAGGCTGCGGTGTTAGTGATAAACTGTTTTAATCCACTTGAAGCAAATTGGTAAGGTGAAAAAGCTTGAAAGGTGGTACCTCACGAATTGAGTGAAGCAAATCAACAAACGCGCGTTGACTGCTGCGTTGTATTACTCAACCGGCACAATAATGAAGGGATTTTAAATCGAATCATTACCTGTGATGAAAAGTGGATCCTGTACGATAATCGGAAGTTCTCATCGCAATGGCTGAACCCTGCCGAACCAGCCAAACCATGCCCCAAGCGAAAATTGACTCCAAAAAAGTTACTTGTGAGCGTTTGGTGGACTAGTGCTGGTGTCGTTCACTACAGCTTTCTTAAATCTGGCCAGACGATTACGGCAGATGTCTATTGTCAGCAACTTCAAACCATGATGGAAAAGCTAGCTGCTAAACAATCGAGGCTGGGTAATCGCTCTAGGCCACTGCTGCTTCATGATAACGCTAGACCACACACTGCACAACAGACGGCTACCAAATTAGAGGAGCTTCAATTGGAATGTCTAAGACATCCACCGTACTCTCCGGACCTTGCCCCAATAGATTACCATTTTTTTCGAAATTTGGATAACTTCTTGCAAAGGAAAAAATTCAACTCCGATGGGGCAGTCCAAACCGCCTTCAAAGATTTTATCGATTCCCGTCCGAATGGTTTTTTAAGTAAAGGGATCGATGAACTACCTATGAGATGGCAAAAGTGCATAGATAGCAATGGTACATACTTTGATTAAATAAATATATTATAATAAAAAAAATCGGCTTTATGTTCCTCCCATACTAAACGCCAATTTCATATGTAAGGACCTAATATTTGAATTCATAAATTTTTTTTTTTGCATATTTCTGCCTTTGCTTTTATACCCATATATATGGACACATACGCTAATTTTTATTTAGGATTTTAAGATTTATATAACAGGACAAAAGGCCAAAACTACAGAAGCGAAACGCATTACAAAACACCCAGGCTTGAGTAAATCACATAGATTAAGTGTGACCTCACCGGGAATCGAACCCGGAACCCTCGGTGTGAAAAACCGGTGTCATGACCACCGGGCTACGAGGGCCGCGATATTAATTTAACCATACAATTTATAGCAGATTATAACTGTATAAAAAATGCAGTATGCTTCTAATTTGGATTGAATACAAATAAATAATACCCGGATGAAAAATCTTCTCCTGTACATAAACGAGAAGTAATGCGTATTGTTAATAGATATTTTGCGTGGTTTGCAATGGACTCCAGAAAAGCGTATTTTTGCTGCGAATGCTATCCAAATGAAAATAATTCCAACGTAAGGATGAAAATCGAACAAAAATCTCTGGTTCTTCAATTCGGTTCGGCTGCGGCAGAAAAGTTCTCCAGCAAAATTTATTTTAAAGATTTATTTGATTGGCGAAAGAAGCAAAGTTATTGAAACTGTTTTTAGTAGCAAGATCTTTCGTCCCTTTTACAATCATGGTCTGCAGAGGATGACATCGCAAGTTTTACTTTACATTACATAACATCTGTAACGAGGTATAACAAGAGATGGTGAAAAAAAAATAAAAAAAACACTGTAAAAAATAAATGTAAGTATGTTATATGATAATATAAAATTTATTTACAAATTGTTCGAGATTTAAAATCACACACGTGCAGGAATAGAGTGCTGTGGTACCAAGGTGAATGAAGTCTATCACGCGACACGTAACAGTCCTCGGTGTAAGCGAGTACTGCGAATTTAGTTTACGATTTCACTATATTACACTATCGGATTACTCTTGCCTGAGGATACTTTAATGTTGAATAGGTAATATGTGTTCTTACAATTTTGTGACATAAAAAGTAACCCATAAAAAGCAAGTTTTTATTAAACTCCCTTTCTTTGTAAAATATAACAACAATTAAAGACGAATTAAAACATATAACATAACACTAAACTTACAGTAATTTATTATATTTCTACAATGTCAGATGTTTTGAGCTTTGATAAGATACTTCAAGCTTTGAAGATTAAATTCTAAAAACATTTGTCAGTCAATTTAGATTTTCGAAATTCGTAGTGAAGTACCTATTATGTATACCGACGGAGTAATTCAAATTTAGAAAATATTCCGCGACGTTATCGGGCCGCCGTTGCTAATCAAACTTTTCTAATGATTCCAATTTGAAAAAACCAATAAAATTTCTAAAAATCCGAAATTTTACTATAGTTATTTTTTTTTAACGAAAATTTTATAGATCTTCTTGATCGTCGCCAAGTTTCATCTCGATTGGATTACGGGAAAAGGGTCAAAAATCTATCCAAAGTTTTTTTGACGGCAAGCCGGCAAACAAGCAAGCAAGCAGACCCCACGAGTTAATATAAAGGGAGTAAAAATATAAAAATTTCACACATAATAGGAATGGCTCCATAGAGTTTTGTGAACGATATGAGTTTGTGCGGTTTTCATCCACCCCTCGAGGTTTTGCGCTCACTTTGAGCGGCACAGTGCGACATCTCAGTCGGCTGGCTGCATTACCACCGCATTGCAGGCTTTGAGGCTTAAGGCGGGCATTTCTTTAAAGCCTTAATGACCATTTAGTATAGTGGTAGTTCGTTGTGTAAACAACACAACGACCATTAAAGTATGCGTATAGTCTGAGAACAGGCAGCATTTAAAAAAATAAGCATTTTTTCAGATTGTGCGTTCGAACAGTTACGTTGCTCACTTATAAACGCGAAATTTTTCGCATCGAAACCCCTAATTTTTTACATAATGAATATATATATAAAGAAACCCGTGTTTACCTACCCGCCAAGTTTTCTCCACAACCAGCCACAACCACTCACCGGTGGTTATGGTGGTGGATAGCCCTTGGTGTCACATCGAAAATATGCGAGTTTGGTGGGGGTGGCTGTGCGTGGGTGGGAGTGGGTGACGAAAATGTGCTTTCTAGCACATTGTTTTGTTATGGGAAGGCCACAAATGCTTCAGATTGTTTCAAATTCGGGGTGCCGACTGTGTCGGTGAGTCTAGAAGGTTCCGGAAAAACCTGCTCTAGAAAGTTATGGAAGGAGAAGGTTCTAGAAAATTCCCGAAAGTTAAATAAGGTTCTAAACTGAGTGGCGGAATGTGTCGGTGTGTCTAGAAGGTTCCTGTACATTCGATAAATTTCTTTAAATTCTGGGTTCGCGAAAGTTCTATGACGAACCAAACAGAGTACTAAAAATCTACGCGTGCGAAGCCGCGCGGGCACAGCTATTATAATATATTTTTTGAATAATTAAAATTCGCGGACACAAAATCAGTGACGGAAGTAACCTTATCCTTCTCCTCCCCTCCCGCTCAGTCACCCCGTGCGCTCATTGGTCTCCGCCTGGGGTTTGGGTCAACTCACGATTTCGGTCGGGCAAACGGCTTGCCCGATATGCCAACTGACCGAGAGCCAATTGACCGATAGTCCAACATTCCGACAATTTTTTTTTTCATTTATAAGATTTTTATTTGCATATTTTTACGATAAATTTACAATTGTATTTGAAGAATATTTTTCTGGTGGGTTCCCTACATATACTTCACTTATTCAGTTTTATTTTTATACACATTTAAGATTCATCACAATTTTTTAAACAATAGTTTTTATAGTTTATAAATTAAAGTATTCAAAACAATTTTTATGTACGTATGAATTAAATTATTCTCGAATTCTTACGTAACCCAAAAATGGTACTGAGAAAAAAATTATTTGATATTAATACCCGTTACAAAAAATAAAAAACATACATATTTAAAATATCGTTTATGTATATGAGAAACTTGAGAAAGTGAATCTTCCTACATAAAGTAATTAATGGAAAACTGGATGCTTAGCATTATCTTGGCTTAAGTAAATATATCGGAAGCATATTATTAATTAACGGCTCAAATACACGAGCTGGAAGACAAGTTTTGTTTATATTCTTCTTAGTTCAATGTTTTTGATAATTTAATAACGAAAGATATTGAAACCGTTTTGCTTTCATTTTCTGCGATGTAAAGGAAAACGTTGTTTTACATTAAGATCAGTTTAAAACTATCTCATTTTCATAATTAATAATGTAAATTGATACTGTTATAACCAAAATATGCGCGAAAATATATTTAATATCAAAATAAAATATAGGATTTTTTTTAAGTGTGGTTTTTAAAATGAAAGAAAACATACGAAAATAGTGGTATGTTTTATTGGAAAGATAATTTTATGCTATTGGTGTCTAAATATGAATGCAATACCACGATTTTTTAAATAAATTTGCACCACTTCAAGCTTTGTTCTGGCTTAAGTCTTTTCACGGAGAAATGGCAAACCAAACTGAGAACAATTTAACTGTAGAATTGGCTGTCACTAGAAATAGTGTTGCCAATTCAAAAAACACACCTCTAAAAAAAAACAGCGCATATTTAAACACTAATGGAATCAAACATAATAATTTCGTTGTCTGTCCGTCTGTCCGTCTGTCCATCTGTCCGTCCGTCCGTCCGTCCGTCCATCCTCCGTCGCTGTCCGTCCAAAAAAATCTAAATATCTACCCACTTACATGATTTTCGGCCTAAAGCGGTACTGTATTCAAAAGTTTCGAAATTATATAACTTTAACCGCCACATTGAATGCCAAACGAATGAATGTGTTTTTTTTTTTTTTGAAAACGAATACCTGACAACTAAGTCGATTAAGCAATAAATAGTTTATCGAATATAACTTTAATGGTTTTTGGTATGGTGACAAACAAAAACTTTCTTAAAAAAATAGACCATAACACGAAATACAGAAATCTGTAAAAGAAGCCCCTATTTGTATTACAATTACACGCCTAAAATCGCAATTCAATAAACATTCTATTTTTCAATTCATTAACCAATCACTCGTCAACTTTTGAATTAAGTATTTTTATGATTGGTACGCGATTCAAGATGGTTGACACTACATTATTTATATTACTAGATCACTAATTTCAAGTGAATAAGTTTTTGACATATATTCAAGAACATATTCATATTTGTGAAGTTGTAATTTTTCAGAACAAAGTTCTATGAAATTTTTAAATCAAATTAATTAATCAATTAGAAAGACATACAGAAAAATCTAGATAAGAACTACATATAAGGTCGATATATTCACGGAAACATAGAGGATTGCTGTAGCTTAGTGGTCAGAGCACCGGCCCCGGAAAGGAGGTGACTTGGGTTCGAATCCCAGTAGTAACTTATATTTTTTCGTGAATAAGATTTTTCTGTATGTCGTTCTAATTGATTAATTAATTTGATTTAAGTTTTTGACAGTTTAATGGATGCGCGCGCATTTCGCGCACTAAAATTTCACGTTAATCTTATCTTCATCGAGATGGACGCAAAATATTATTTATTATCATTCGTGAATGAAGATTCAGTGGTAAGATTAAAAAGTAGAAAAAGTATGGAAAAAGGAAACTTTATTGACAAACAGCATTTCAACAATGTTTGAAGTAAGTCTTGGATCGCGAGAAGCTCAAGACGTAGACAGCCGCTAACGCAGAGCTTCCTGTAGATTGTCAGGCGTTTTATTTTGTTGGATTGACGTTCTCATTTTTCGTCCCGCACCAACCCAGACGTGAAGGAATCGAGGAGTCTTGTTGTACTGACAAAGGAGTGTTTATTTTGGCGGCGGTTCTGGCGACAAAGGACTTTAAGGGGAGGAAAATGGCGGCAATGGGAACTCTCGGCATTAAAGTGAAAAATTTCAATCTGTTCCAGCGGCGAAAATAAGCCATTGTTCAATATCCGGAAGCTGCGACGCGCTCCGGGAGACGGCGTTTTAAGGAGAAAAATTTCGATTGATAAATCAAAAATATTGTTTTTATGACGAGATAATTCCTCCAGTCCGTGGCTGGCTTACTTCTTCCAGCACAAATTTATTGGGAATACGTTTTATGATGCCAAATTTATTTATTTTTATAGTTACTTTAGTTATAATTTACAATAAGGGTTTAGGGGGAGGCGTGTAATCTTGAAAGCTGAATAAGAAAAGATAAAGAACTGAATAATACTTTAATGTGTATTATTATATCAATATAACATCAGGAGAAAGGGATGTAACGACCAGAGAAAAAGAGGCTATGTTTACACTCTGCGAAGGATCCTAGAAAGTAATTATGAAAAAAAATGGTTGAATTCAAAATAATATAATATTCTTTTTAACATATTTTTTATTTAATTTGATATAAGGTAGAAATATTAATCTTAAATATTTACATATTAAATTGACGTTTCTTTTTAGACTTTGTTAGTAATGCAGACCTCATCAGTGAAGAGAAGCTCTTAAGTCTGATAAGGGAGCCTCAGTTCTAATTTTGTATAAAGGTATATATGTGAATCATTTAATAATACCTAAAGGTGGTAATAGAAGATAATTAGATAATGAATAATTTTGTATGATAGGTATATTGAATAAATTTAGACGATTTATGAATTTATGTTTATTTTTTTAAGGTTTTATTTATTTTTTAATTTATACTGAAAGGTTAATATAATAATAACATATTTTTATCGTGAGGGTTGGAAAATTGTTAGCGAAATCGGGTAGCTTGTAATAATTGCGTGTGTTTCGCGTAGGTTTTGACAGAAATAAATTTTTATTATTTTTATTTAATGAATCTACAACACTATTTTTTCATGGAAAATTTCATCAGTCAATGTTTTTTTTTTAAGGACATAAAAAGTAAACATTTTACATCATATGTTCGAAATCAATGCTCGTAACTGGATTATACAAAACAAATTATTTTACAAATTTTGCATTGTTATCAAAAAGGTATAATAAGATAATTTATCATTTTAGACATATTCAATATCACTATATCGCACCCCAAATGCAATATTATCGCCGATTCAAAATATGCATTCTAAGATAATGGGGTCTTAAGTTTTTTTGTTCTCGTAATTTAAATAGTAGTTTAAGTGTTGCTGTGCGGGGCGCGATATATATTGTAACAGGGTGGTAATCAAAAAAAATTACACGCAATCGACGATTTTACTGCACTCTACACCTTTTTCATTAGAAATAGAAGATACTTAAAGTTTCTGGAACGAACCAAACGAATTTCATAACGACTGGGCAGTTATCGAATTTTCTAAATGACATTAATTTATCTACAAAACCGACGGTCGACAGCTGCTCAGTTAGTCACTATTTTAATGTTTGACCGACGCGATCAGCAAGCAAAAAAAATACCAATGACGCGCACGCCGATTGATCGAGGCGACAATAACTGAGTGAAGTTCCTAACTGGCATTGAAAATAAGTGCGACTTCTACATGCGAGAATTAAATAGAATATTCTAGCAAGTGATAAATAAAGTACAACGCAGCGAATTCGAGACTAGTGTTAATTTCAATTCGTGTAAAGTGACTTTGTCAATTTGATAAAATAGTTAATGATTAATTAATAAGCCACGACCCGTGACAATACTAATGTTATATATTTAAATAAATTTACAAGTCACAGTAATTGTTATTTGCAAGGGTTGCTTATTTTATATAATATTTAGATTCCGATTATTATTCCGCCCGTGTCCGCCCGCGATGATACTGCTCTCCGATTTCCGCGGGGACTTTCAAATGCCGATGCTAAATTAAACCTGAATGAATTGAATTATAAATTCGTTATTTAATTCTCCAATTTGCGGAAACGTTGAGCAGACAACCGAGTGAGACAAAGGGGTATTTCTCCAAAGGCGATGAATTCGAGCCCCGGGAACACGAGCTGTGTATAAAAACCGTTCCGCTACACTCGGAGTTGAAGGATTACTCGGAACAAAACTCCGACAAAGTGTTTATTCTCTCCTCTTGAACAATTACGGAACTTAGCGGCCTGTCCCGCCAAATTATATTTACCGTGATATGTAATTGAATTTCCCGCCAACAAACTGCGGAGGGCGCTGGGACTGAGGCGCGATACAAAAGTTACGTCTGCTCGCCAAACTGCTTAGACTCATAATAAAAGAGCTTTTATTGACAACTAGCTGTAACCCATCCAAAATGACTTTTACATATCAGTTCCTAAAGAATAAGTATGCAAAATTTGGGCAGAACCCGTGTAGAATTGTACAGAAAATGTAAACCAAAGAAAAAAGTAAAATAAGTTACGCACGTTACAGGAAGTTACGGACAGGCTGACAACGTAATTATTATTATTATTGTGGGATATTTATCCTCACACAGTCAATAATATTCAGCAATAAAATACCTTTGATATTATAGATCGCCTATATCACCGCCGCCCACGCCGCTGCCGCCTACATTTCAGTCTGTCACCGCCGCTCACACTGTCTACCGCCACCCTATATTGCAGACCTACCACGACCGCCCTACAATGGCCACCCTGCCGCTACCATTGCTATCGCTGTATTTGCTATACGGCTGTACCACGGCGGCCACCGCCGCCTAATCTGCGTCACATATACTACCACCACACACACTGCTGCCCTACCACGGCCGACCTTCTACGATCACCCTGCTCTGTTATGGCAGCTGCCCTGCCACGACCGCCGCTTCACGCCGCTCATCACCTGCTACTGTCGCTCATAGTTAGCCGCCACTGCCCACGACCTATCGTGCCACCTGCAGATTACTCGCCGACTGCCGCTGCTACTACAGCTGCCACCACCGCGTAACCGCCGCCACTGTTCTGTGGCTGTCCCGCCTGACGTGCAACGTCGGCAGTCCGTTCTTCACTTGGCCGCCGCCGATATCTTCCATCAAGCCGCTATCAGTAGCAGTAATGTAGTATACTGGTAATGGTGACCAATGTATCTCAGAAACTTTTATGCTTGACGATTGTGACATTTTCTATATACCACTTATGTATGTATTCTTTTATGTACTGTGTTTGACTGTGTTTATCTCGGTATTGTTGTGTAAATAAACATTGTTTCACCGATGAGCCGTCTTTCACTGAGCCCAATTAATATCCCCCGTATCAACACTAAATTATACTTTGTAACACTCATACGTTGAGTTATTTTTGTCATTACTTGTTTCGAGAGGAGCGGTTCCTTTCATCATCAGAAGAAATTAATAAACAAATAAATATCAATCTGTTCGAGTAAGGTAGCGGGTTGCGTAGTGGGGAGGGTAAGTATTTACATAGTATTTGAACTGCCCACTTATACTTATTTAGTGCCAACTCTAATGTATGGAAGTGAAGCCTGTAATTGACAAAAATAATTAACTGAGTGCGGTCGCTTAGCCGCATGTGTGCAGTTTGTTTTTTTATAATTTAGTTGGCAAGGGTGTCCTGCTTTTTGATGGCGCTTTGTTTTCTCCCTATTTACACGCGTTTCATACTCCAGTCCGCCGGGCCGGGGCGGGGGCGAGACGGCAGCTTACAAATGTAGAAACATCACGACTTGGCGATTTGTATACAGAGGAAACAGACTTCCTCACAATTAGGTACAAAAATCAATACGCGGACATTGATCGTGTTCACCTAGTACCTGCTCGTCGAAGACCAAAACAATTTTTACTGATTATTCGCTAAGCGCAACGCTTTTTTCGAGAGTTCAATACTTTTCAAATAAAACTACCCTTCTTCCAATCCGGGCTTTTTTAAGACTATAATTAATGTGGATGTTTATCTGTTCCATATCTATGAAAGGGTTTTCCGAAGCAGGATTTTCCTACATCTTTGGTAAGAATTCTTATATATGTATGCCTATTCTTAATTATGATGTGTGTTCTCTCTGTATATTAGGATAAACGTATACGAAGAATGTAAAGAGAGAGTATATATGAGAATTAATTTAATATAATCGCATTCAATTTAAGTTTGTCGTTTATTTATATATAGCTCTCGATATACTATCTCTATCTCTATATTATATATATATATACTCTTATTTTTAGAATAAATTGAATTGAATTGAATAATTCCCTCCCCACTATCTTAATACCCCCAATAATCTTAATTAGCTAGCTCTCTAATAACATACCCGCTAATATTATAGAATCCTAACATGTAGTAAGAAATCCATGGTAAGAATATCCACTCAAATTAATTGAAGATTCTCAGATTCGAATATATATGTAACTTTCAAAATTTGATAATGTGTAGATGTTCATACGATGGAATTGGTGAACGTTGAATTGTGTAAAGTGATCACTTAAGCCAGCTCGTACAGGTTGTAAGCCCTGGGCTATCGTAAAAAAAGGACTTCCACAGACGTTTCTCATATGCATTGCTTAATTTATCTTAGTTACTTTATATTTATTTTTACTGAAGACCTTCTGAACATGTTTTCTCTCGGGTGATCGTCAACGTCGGGGGGATCTGACAGGATACTAGGATCTCTTTTTATACACATTTATATGTACAAAAAGAGATCCTTGTGTTCTTTACTTTAGTATGCTACTTTATTTGTTGGTAGTTGATTATTCAGCCTAGAAGCAATGTAACATAGCAGGCTCATTAGCATTGCCCCTAGTCTGGTCTTCATCTTATCATAGTACTTTAATATATCTTTATATAATAATAAGATTATTATCGTCATTAACGGTTTATTGATCAAATTAATTATTATTGTAATTAAAAATAAACAACTACAGATTACTTGAAAAGATGTACGTGATTCTGTTAAAAAACAAAGCCTTTAAATATTATTTACCTATGTTGTCAAATAGTCCGTAATGTGTCTACGTACTATTTACCTACGTTGTCAAATAGTCCGTAATGTGTCTACGTACTATTTACTTACGAAGACATATTTAAAATGTCTTAATGTAAATTAATCTTTGCTAATTTAACTTAATTATTAAAAACCAAAAAACAATTTGATTAAAAGCCACCTTTTTTGCTTTAAAATTGTTCTCAAATGTATAATCCGATTCAATTAAATAGTTAGGAAATCGAGTTTCAGTTTTTGGTGAACAAGTTACAATATTTCAATCATTTATCATATCGAAGCACACATCTATTACTTCAACTACTACAAATACGAATGTATCTGACAGGTGCCTTGTAAAGTAAATCGTGTACTAAACCAAATATGTATTGATACCTGAAAAATTATAATTCGTAGCACTGGGGCAAAATGGGGGGTCGATGTCCTGGGAAGATTCACCACCCGGCGCCTCGCTATCGATTACATTAAATATTGCTTTAAAAATGTTTTGACTTTTTTTAAAAAAACTTCATGCACGTACCTTAGTTTCAATTACTCATTTTCCGGTCGTAGTGTAAATGTGCCTTGGTGTTTAACACTAAATGCGAGAATTTTTTTCTTTACAACTGTATTGATTATATTTAAATTATCTGTAGTGAAACTCTTTTAATAATTTATGATTTAAATTTATTTTATTGGAATTTATTATTTTAATATCACCACAAAATCATTTTGCTATTTTTGAAGAAGTGAGTCAATTTGTTTAATTATAAATGTTATCTCCTTATAAGTTCATATAGGTAAAATAATAATGTACAGATGAGTTATCTCAAAATTTATTGATGATAATATTTGTATATCTAGTCTTAGATAAGTCTGAGAATATTAGTGACAGCTCTTCTATATATATACTGTCTATGATAAACCTTAGAATCTGATTTATACTCAAGAAAACTATAAAATTAAAATTTCCTCCTTTTATTTTACTTTAAAAAATATAATGTTAAAAATAAAAACAATTGTCCACATTGAATAAAATATAAGAGTTTACTTACTCATATTTCTTGATTTCTTTCTAAGAATTAAACATACGTAGGTACTTTAATGATGGCCTTAGAGTACAATAAATGTCTGATAGGTACTTGAGATATAAAAGTTCCATTTTTAAAATGAATTGATTCACTTCTTCAAAAAGAGCAAAATGGTTTTGTGGTGACATTATTAACAATATAATTAGTAAAAATGTAGGTACTTTGTTTGATTTTTAATTTGTTATTATACATTGCATCCTGACAAAGGGGCCATGGACTCTGAAGCACGTTGACATTTTTCAATATATAAGTGGTGAAAACAAAGTATATGTTTATTAATTATACAAATTAACTTAGTTTATCACCATGTGATTTTGGTATAACCAACCGGAAACATCGTTCCTTCATCAAGGTATAAATTTATTTTAGAGGGCGTTGAAATTTATTGAAAACAGAAAATTATCAATAAAACATTATTTTTTTATATAAATATTTTAAAATTTAATCAACAGTTTTCCCAGCGTTAATCAAATTTATTGAATGTATCAAATGAATAAATCGATTTTCATTTGGAAACTCCCAAAGAAATGTGGGCTTACTTGTTTTTTTCCATCTAATAATATATTTCTTAACCTGTTCCGACAGTGAAATAAATAAAAAAATATCAAATGGTTAGAAATATTTTAATCCAATCCGAAACGAATTTATATTCAATTCTCGAACTAGAAAATCGATCAGACTTTCTATTTTGCATTGGACACAGATTCAGTTTGTGGAGCAGGGTAACTTTGGAAAGCAAATACATCAAGTGTCATGGCCGTCCTTATATAATACCCTTGAATATATTACCGGGGAAAACGAACGGGTCCACACGGAAACGTTCCCGCGGATTTCATTTAAGTTGGCGCCTACCTGAGAACGGGCGCCATTTTGGTTGTGAAGAGGGCTCCTACCCATAATTTGTTACTCGTAAATTGTTCGCAGTGTCCTCTCATCCCTAAAATGCAACATCCAACTACATTATTCAATAAACAGTGTATGTACCTAGGCTATGACTAATTACTTTTTTATTTCGCGTCCCGCATCCTTAAGAATCCGCAGATTATTTCATTCCTAAAGATGAGATAAAAATACTCGTCATTGTTTTCCGTACATCTCTGGGGTGATGCGAAATCATAGCGGCTGTCTGCTTCGGCCATTTTTACGACAATTTTCTTATTCCGAATATCTAAAATACAAATTGCAGCACGTTGAAAAGTGTCTGAAACACAGGCTTTTTCGTTTACATGTCTTGTCTTGTCTTGTCACATTTATCAAAAATATAAAAAACTTATTTTATTGTATATTTATTGAAAAATGTTACAAAAGTTACTTTTTTCGTACCCGCAGACAGAAGGAGAAATATAAACCTTGTTAATATTTTTTAAAACAACTATATGTAATGCTACTGAATTACATTAGTTGGATGACACAAACTTAAATCAATAATAATTGTGTGTAGTTTTCTGGGGTTTGCTGGGGTCTGCCAGGATTTCTGAGATTTCTGGGTGGGATATTCTTTGGCCAGAGAGGACAAATATCTCAGAAAACTACACACAGAAGATTCTGAACGGCCGTGAAAACTTTAGAACATCTTTATAATTGTTTAACGAAAAAATAACAAAAGTTATTTATATACACCACTTAAGCGGGAAATCACAGTCAACCTTGAAATCGAGGGGCGAGAAGGGGGTGTGGATGTGGAGTTGGAGGATGGAAAAGGAAATCCCGGGCAATCTGACGAGGATCAGCACTAATCCTGTCCCGAGGCGAATCCTGCAGACTTCTGGATGTCTCTGTATCCGCTGTCGATCTCTGCTGATGAAAAAATGATGAATCCTCCTCGAGCCAGGGAACAACATTGTGGAACGGCAACGTATTTAAGAAAACGTGAAAAAATAAAAGAAGTCGAATGAATATTTCAAGGCGGAACATTGTTAAAACACAAAAATACGAATATAAAAACAAGCTTACGGAGAAACTTTTTTTTATTTTCTACTCGAACTACACTAATAAAAAAAAAGTAACCCATAAAAACCAAGTTTTTACTATACTCCCTTTCTTTATAAAATATAACAATAATCAAAGACGAATTAAAACATATAACATAACACTAAACTTACAGAAATTTAATATATTTCTAAAATGTCAGATGTTTTGAGATGTCAAGATTTTGATAGAATCAATTATCATCAATATTGTACCTTATGAATTTCCAGCGTCAAATGATTTATTCAGAATCAGATTTGAGTAATGTAGAATTCTTCAAAACTAAGCAGAAATCTAAAATAAATAAATTATTATTTGATTTTTTCCCAAAAAAAACAATTTTGCTGTCATCTGTGAACCAATTGTTTTGTAAATATTCGAAATTCGTAGTTATGTACCTATTATACCGACGGAGTAATTCAAATTTAGAAAATATTCCACGCTGTTATCAGGCCGCTATACTAATAATCAAACTTTTCTAATGATTCCAATTTGAAAAAATCAATAAAATTTCTAAAAATCCGAAATCATACTATAATTCTTAATTTTTTTAACGAAAATTTGATAGATCTTCTTGATCATCGCCACGAGTCTGCTTGCCAAGTTTCAGCTCGATTGGATCACGGGAAAGGGGTCAAAAATCGATCCAAATTTTTTGTTGACGGCAAGCAAGCAGACGCCACGACTTAATATAAAGGGAGTAATTGCAAAACAATGTAGACATTCGGTTTCGTAATTAGTGTGAAACGTAGTATACATTAAATGAAAGATCAGTTAAACAGACTACAGACGCAGCATGTACGTCACAAAATTGTGTGATGGAAGCAAAGCTTCCTAGAATTCCACCACCAAATCGAAGGTGACTGAATATACCAAGTTAAAATAATTTGCGCTCATCTCATATTCCAAGAATTTGAATGTGGAAAATATTATCACGAAATGATAAGCAGAAAGGAATTGCGCACTCACCGAATCCCTGATAATATCACTTTGGAAGAACACTATTTAGGACTCTAAAAAAGTCTACAATTATCTGCAACATTCGGGAGATAACAGCCTAGAAGCGACGGGAACCATCTCCTAAACATTAGAAAGAATGTTCTCGGGGGTTCGAAACTAACATGATTACGTATAAATAGTGGGTCCAGGCCACAGCGCGGGAGTATGATTTGACATTTCTATCGGTGCGAAGTAAGCCGCAGATGATGGCCGGTGTGGCCAGTCGTGGAATTTTAGAGCGGTAGATATCGAGCGAAATAATCGAACGTGTTCTTACCGATAGTGTCGAAATAAATAAATGCGACTTCTCAAATATTCTAACGAGAGATAAATAAAGGTGTTCCCAGCGATAATTTAGTGTTCAATGACGAGAGATAAATTGCGAAATAATTTCAAGATTAGAGTCAAGTTTAATTTGTGTTCAGTGACTTTGTCCATTTAGTAATTAATTAATCACTTATTAATAAATCGCTAATTAATCTCCAATGTTTTCATTTGTTCCCTAAAACCACGACCCGTGACAATATTTTTTTTAATTAATAAGTCGCTAACTAATCTCCAATGTTTTCATTTGTTCCCTAAAACCACGACCCGTGACAATATTTTTTTTAATTAATAAGTCGCTAACTAATCTCCAATGTTTTCATTTGTTCCCTAAAACCACGACCCGTGACAATATTTTTTTTAATTAATAAGTCGCTAACTAATCTCCAATGTTTTCATTTGTTCCATAAAACCACGACCCGTGGCAATATATTTTTAAAAGCATACGAGTATACCTAAATATTATAAAAAATCTACAGAGATATTTCACATAAAATATCGTATTCGCAAATCCAGCGCACGCAATTTTTCTAAAATAAGATGGGATAGTAATATAAGTTTTAGAGTGAGAAAAATAGTAAAACTTTTCTCTACAAAAATAAATTAGATAAATCATTTTTTCTTTGGAGTCGAACCTGGAATATTTTTCGCAGGAACTTCGACATCGTTTTGAAATATGTAAATCGAGGAATCTTGCAAAATATTGACTTCACTACAAAACCAGGAGTGAAGAATGTATTTTCAAATGAAAACGAACACTCAGTAACTACATACTATTACATAAGGCAAATTCAGTATCGTACGATAGATTTACATAGATTATTAATCAGTTCGACTTTACATATAATCCGTACTTGTTCATATTATTACAAATCAGTTCTTATCTTACAAACACGTCACACGAATAAATATTATCCCATATAATAAATTTATTTTAATTATGTTGCGGGGATTTTTACAAACTGTATGTAAATATAGAGTTTTTTTAATTATTTACGTATTTTATGTATATATATATATTTTAATTTAATATATTTTTTTGCAATGATACAATATAAGAATATTAGAACTTAAGTACATGATATTTAATAAAAAATGGATTTAGACTAAAAATTCACGCAATCTCAAAATGACTGGCGAACGTAGTTTCTCGGATTGGAGTAGTTCCGTGTTCGTATCCGGCACATTTTTTTTAGACCTATAGATTTTTTCTGTAAATCTTTTTTGCTTATTCATCCAATTTATTTTAAATATCTTTGAATGCTAAAAACACAAGTTATTACTAACAGGTCTGAGCGGTGATTTGCCACGTGAGCAGTGACAATGAAATGAATATTAGCGATCGTTGATTAGTCAACATGTCAATCTATTCGGTGTGCTTGGCAAGCCCTAATACTGCAGGGATCAAGTATAATCGAATCTCAATACAACTATCATCATCATCACTCTTGGCACTACAACCCTTGGTGGGTCTTGGCCTCCTCAAGAATCTTCCTCCACTCATCTCGATTTAGTGCCAGCCCTCTCCAGTTTCTAAGCCCCAAGGCAGAGATGTCTTTGAGCACGTTGTCGCTCCATCTTAATTTTAGCCTTCCTAAGCTCCTTCGTCCTATTGGCCTTGAGTTCAGCAGGGACTATCGTTCTTGATGCTGGGACATTCTCTCCACATGACCTAGCCAACGAAGTCTTTCCAGTTTTATAAATTTCTATTTTGTTCTATCTTTAAATCTATATTATTCATATAACATATCCGTTTGTTAAAATACATAAATATCTCTTACGATCGTAATAAAAACCTTAAATATTTTATTGTTCTGTATGTAGTTTTTTGGGATATTCTGACATTTCGGATCCCACTGCAGGGTATATTATCAGGGCTGATGTGATGAGTATATGTTGATGTTATGGTTAAGTATTGGCTTACAATACCGTACCAAATTTATGGTGTTTCCTAGTTTGCTTCAGGTTAAGTATTAGCTTGGAATACCTCATGATGGACGGCTTGAGAGGTCAGATGTACACGGAAGAATATTCTATAAAACTACACACAGAAGTTGTGAACAGCCGTGAAAACCTGAGAACATTATTATTTAATTTATTGTTCAGCAAATTTCTTCTTCCCGCCGCCGCCGCCCTCTTAGACCAGCTTCTAATGTTTTACTGCGTTCGGTAGCTGAATTATGGGGTATAAAAGTAAAGGCAGTAATATCCATAAAAATTTAATGCAGTCATCGAGGATTACTTAATTATAATGTACTGATTTCGAGATTTTATAGGAAACATAGTCTATAAATTTAAAAGAAATATTATTTTGGGTGGGATAGATATACAGGGTGTACCAGAGCTAGCAGCAGAAACTTGGCCGGTAGATTCCTGCGTGTGTTATAAGTCTAAATTGTTGAAGTAACCATGACCTAATATCAATAGTTATGGAGATATTCAATATCAAAGTTTGCATTTTTTTTCAATATTTCTGAATTATTTTTTGCAAAAAGTATAACTATCTTTACAGTAACCTATATCGATTATGAAAAATTCATTTTCTTCTATACAACTTAAATAAAATGATAAAAACCTTGTAAAAAAAGTCTTTTTTCAATTTTTTCAAGGTTTTTATCATTTTATTTGACTTTTATTTAAGAGAATGAATTTTTCGTAATCGATATGAGTTACTGTAATGATAGTTTAACTTTTTTCAAAAAATAAGTCAGAAATATCGAGAAAAAAATGCTAACTTTGATATTGCATATCTCCATAATTATTAATATTAGGTCATAGTTGCTTGAACAATTTAGACTCATAACATAGGCAGGAACCTACCGGCTAAGTTTCTGCTGCTAGTTCTTTATATTGTCTATACATAAGGAATCCTCGTTGACTGCATTCAAAACATTAATTTTATTTTTTTGGATATTACTGCCTTTATTTTTACACCCCATAATTCACTTCTAGTTTATTTAAGCTCTTTACTTATATGATTAAATAAATGTATGCTCCAGATTTTATTAATTAATAATGCATCTAATTACTTTTAATGCGGAAACTCCGACCATCAATTACATTACGTTTTATATTTTCATAATCCTTTAATTTGTGGTACTCCCCATATAATCCCATCCCCGTCCCACGTGTCCTACATATAGGACTACCACCAGCAATTAGGTCCACTGATCTCAAGCTCAGCTGCACTTAAGCCATGCAAAATTCCATAGTTTAATTTCCCCGCACTGCCGGAGATGTCTTGCTCGCGAGTTCCACAAACCGCAGTAGTGGAACCGTGAACCACCCGCGAGCCAAACAC
>JADDOH010015445.1:0-74944 GCA_016648135.1 Agrypnia vestita
TGAACCTATCCAAGAACAGTTATCTGACTGACATTGTATTCCGCTGGAATGACGTTTATTTACGTCAAATCAAGTGCAGGGTGTACAGAGCCTGTTCGGAATAATTAAGACAACATTATCATGTGACTTAAACTAAAAAAGTGCATCCCTCTCGAGGTAAACAGTCACTTCACAAATTAAAATACATACGGTTGTTAATTGTTATACAAATAAAACACGACGAGCAATTTCGAGAAACGCCAGAAACTTACCTAAAGCAGCAATCTCGATTATTTTTCGGCCAATAGGCCAATCAACTTTCCAATACAAAATCAGTCAATCACAAACACTTCAAGAACTTCATCATTGAACTATTCAAAAATGACACTTTGATTACTTATTCAAATTTAAATAATGTACAATAAATATTAAAACTTCACCCTGCACACGAAACTATTATAAAGAATAGGATGACAATCTGAAGTTACTATTTATGACAAATACATTCAAGATGTCTGCTATATCCGGGTAACTCGTAGAGTGATGTGAAATGTCAGACGCGATTAAAATTAAGAATTTACCACTAACCGTCATTACCGATATGGTTTGTACTTAAAAAACACAACCTGATTTACGAAGAATTTAGAGATATTGTTTTGTTCTCACACAAGTAAATAACAGCAGAGAATTGTGTAAAAAATATTTTACCGGATGTTTTAAAAAGGTATTTCATTTTTTAGTGTTGCTATGGATGATTTGATATGGTACCAACCTTACTAAAAAATCTAAGCTCCTACCTAATAGATTCTGGGTTTTTGGAGGTCGCATATCAATTTTTCAACGAAACTGTCACTTAAAATTACGGTTATTTTGAACTTTCATTGTTTTTTAAGCTTATGTGAATTTTATTTTTTTAGATGTCTTATAAAAAACTTTACACCCTCGTATTTGCTAGAAAGAATTCTCAGATCCTTTTGGGTCTGAAAAAGCGCGGATTTGGCAAAGGACGATGGAATGGATTTGGTGGTAAAGTTGAGCCTGAAGAAACCGTAAATGAAGCGGCTATTCGAGAGATGAAAGAAGAATGTGGTCTTATAATTCAAGAGAAAAATCTTAACCATTTCGGTAATTTAGAATTTCATTTTCAAGGAGAACCTCTAGTAATGATAGTGAAAGTCTTCAGCACACTCATTTTTGAAGGAGACTTAGTAGAAACTGATGAAATGAAACCGAAGTGGTTCAACATTTCCACAATACCTTTTAAGGATATGTGGCCAGATGACAAATACTGGTTAAATTATTTGCTAAAAAATATTCCATTCACAGGAACATTTTGGTTCCACGGACATAATGATATTATTAGACATGAACTCAGACAGATTTCCAAAGAAGAACTGCACAGCATGGAAGATTAATCGTCAATCAAAAAGTATTGAACATTTTACTATATTAATCATGTAAGGTATCTATTTGTTGCTGTATTTCTTTTACTTTCAGAAACCTTTTACTGTTTTTAGAAAATCACATTTTTTTACTATAAAAATACGCCCACTAGACATAAGGTCTGAATTAAATGCCATAAATAATTGTACTGTTCCATTCATCAGAAGAATTTCATTTCCCGTGTATTATTATTTATTAATATTTTATACATATATTGTTTGCTCATTTTATTAATTAAATACTACTTCGTTTTTGTGTTGTGTTGATATTTTTTTGCATTTTTAAAACTAAAGGTCACCTCATACAGCACTAAAATTTTTATTCATTCATTTTTACTAATTACTGATGTGTGCTCTAACAATTATATTATTTCTAGATGTTTAATTTTCTATTACATACCTTGTATTCTGTGATATATTCTTTGGGTGTGTACAGAAGAAATTTTGTCTCTAAACACACGACCCAGATTACTAGACATTAGACCTAGATTAGAGATTTAGTGTTGTTCTCTGTGTGCTTCAAAGGAAAAATTTAATCTGTGGAAATTGTACCATTAATCACCCGTTGTCATAACGAGTTTATTTTTATAAAAAAAGAAAATGGTATTGTGATTCCCCTGACCTCTTAAAATACTCTCCTGATAACAAACCACTTACATATCGACGGTGGAAAGGAAAAAATGAACAAGCGACAATTTGGCCGAAATTGAGTATATATAATATATATATATATAATATATATAGTATATACATACATATATAAAGTATATATTAAGATTTTCGCGGGTAAAAGATGAAGGATTATTTTCTAGGATAACCTGCGTATTGTAGTCTTGAGAAAGACTGTTATATTGTACCCAACGTTTCGGACAGATAGCACTGGCCATTTTCAAAGGGATTTTTGCGCCTTGTATTTCGAGTTCTGTTTTGAATTGATGGCAAGCACACCCGTTCACTCCAGAAGTCGAGATCCAAGTGAAGCCTAATGCGAGGCTAATTGCTGAATTTACTTTGTGACCTGGTAATTCTTCTATTATTGTTGGAAATTCCGTTATTGTTAGTTATATTAATATGTTTATTTACCGCGTCTGTACTTGGAATCTTAGAGGCTGATTTCGAAAAGATTTTACAGTCAGTCATTAAGAAAGGATTTCCAAGGAATTCGGATCGCGTCGTCGCGGCAATTCATGTTATTTTTATAATATTTGTAATATTGATACAATGCTACTGTTGAATAATCCATTATCCCCTGGTGTGCCACCATGCGGCAAATAATGTTTCCGTTGTCTGCCGTGCTAAATAATATACGAAAGCGCTATTTTTACTTGATTGTTTTTTATTGACATTGTGATTAGACGCCACTTATATAAAAAAAAATTATTAAAGATACGTAACTAAGGTTTTTATTAGTATTTGTTTTATTACATTACCACTGTAAATTTTTATACTATAACAATTTCTTTCGACTTATACTAAGTATTGCTTTACCCAAGGAAAATTATTATAAAATAAAATACTGAACTAACATTGGGGTTTTGTTTGTTATTCATATTTTGATAGATTTTACAGCCGAAGGTACGAAAACAATGTAAAATAATATCAATAAACTGAATAAAAAACACATTTGAAAATGAGCATCATTGAGGCAGGGTGATTTGAACACAAATTTAGAGTGAACCAAGATTTATTGAAAAGATAACTTTCCAAAATCATAATGTACGAAACAAAATCTTTCATACAATATATGATTCACAATAAATGTGAAATAAAAAGTTAACAATAACCGAAAACAAGACTCAGGCACTACTAATGGATACAGAACTTTTATTTCAATTTATTCAAAGATTTACGTCCTTTTTGAAAAAGTCTTTACTTCAAACTATTGCAAAATAATAAAAATACAAAATAAACAACAACTTAGACACCTTTATTAACAATTACTTCAATAAACAATAAAAAACCGTTGCACACCTTTCGCACTGATCGTAGAAAAAATGGGTGAATTTTAATTCATTCTAAGAATGTATTTTAAGTTTTTTACACTGTTCTGATTGGTTGAGAACCTTCGTTCGTTCAGTAAGAATAAACACAAAGGGATATTGAACTTTATTCCGTAATGTTATAATAGATAAACCAAAAAAAAGCACGCGGGCGTAGAAGAGCGAATCCGTGTTCCGGCAGTTTACGGCGGTAGCTCGGGTCTGCGTTCCGGCACACTAAAGGTTATTCAACAGTGTTATTGTATCAATATCTGACATGTACTCCTTACTTGACAACCTCCCTATTTTGATAAATCGTACATATTGTGTTGGGCTCACTGTAAATATTGCAGACCTCGTATTTTATTCTCCTAACTCTCTTTATCCATACTGGACTGAATATTTTTCTGAGTGTATAGTAAATAAGATAGTGTATAGTAAATAAAATAAAAGAAGGAGAGAAATTTAATTTTTTTGCTCAATACCCAGCATTCATTGGTACCCAATTTTTACAATTCTGGGTACACATAAATACATACTCAAATTTGGCCTGCTGATATTTGTGTATTCCATATTTTGAAAAAAAATTGTTATTTGTAAAAGCCATGTAGACAATCCTTCAGGAACTATTTTCAATCTGTTACAAAGCGCCAAGTAGTTGTCTGTTACACCAATCTGTTACAAAGTCGTCATGTAAAGGAGCGACAATGACAGTGTATGGTGACAATGTAAAGGCACTGCTATAGCGAACTGTAATTTAACTGAGTCTTCACTGATTAAAGCACATTAGTATAATATTATACATGTCAACTGGAAATGGAAAGCAATTTTGTTGTAGGCAAAATCCTATTCGTTATTAATGATTTTTATTGTTTTAATAATAACACTTTTATTATTTATTATGTATTTATTATGTATTAATAATAACACTTTTATTATTATTACATAACTACAATAATTTTTTAATTTAAAAAAATATTTTAAAGACAGTACTTATTTCAAGTCGTCATGTAAAGGAGCGACAATGACAGTGTATGGTGACAATGTAAAGGCACTGCTATAGCGAACTGTAATTTAACTGAGTCTTCACTGATTAAAGCACATTAGTATAATATTATACATGTCAACTGGAAATGGAAAGCAATTTTGTTGTAGGCAAAATCCTATTCGTTATTAATAATTTTTATTGTTTTAATAATAACACTTTTATTATTTATTATGTATTTATTATGTATTAATAATAACACTTTTATTATTATTACATAACTACAATAATTTTTTAATTTAAAAAAATATTTTAAAGACAGTACTTATTTCACCAAAAAATGCTTTTTATCTCTACCGCAAAGTTGCATTTTAGACACTTACAGTAAAGTCGTCATATTAAATATGCGGGGTGTCCCGTATCTCGACGTCAAGCCGAAATCGGGTGATAGGTCAAGTCCTAATAGTTATCAGAAAAATATTTAAAAAAATTAAAAAACAGTCAGTTAAAACTGGGCAAAGTATTGATTTTGGATACTTGGTTTGGTCAAAAAGTGACATCTTCTTCCAAGCTGGAGCAGTTGGCTTTGAATTTTGGACAAAAGTTTACAGAAGCATTATTCAGGATTACATAATAATAAAAAAAAATAAGAAAAATAAAGATTTGTAGCAACAGGAGTGACAAGACTGTCACAGGGTGTAGATTTTTTTGATTTTTTTTTAATGCTTATAATTTTTAAAACACATGACATAGATTTTTTTTAATATTTTTCTGATAACTATTATGACTTGGCCTATCACCCGATTTCGGCTTGACGTCGAGATACGGGACACCCTGTATAAAGGTTATTTTTTAACAGGTCTAGTCACTTTGATGTTCCTTAAAATATGAATAAAATACAAGATAACATCCCCTTCTCAAGACACTTTATTTGATTGGAGAGAAACCAATATGTAGTCTGCAAAAAAGATAAGGACACTTTAAGATTTTTCTAGGGTGAATTTGCACAAAAATTTCTTGAATTATGAAATATGTTTTTAAAATTAAAGATACAACTGAATTGAGAATGCATGTATGTATGTACACATTAAATTCGACATCATATTAAAACATTTTTTTCAATAGTTTCATTTTATCACTTGAGTAAAACAAAAACATCCTCATCAACATTTCGTACTATGTATGTATTTACATTCAAAACGGAGAAGTATAAATCTTATAATAATTTATTGAGATGATCTACTGTTGTACAAACACAGTAGATCATCTCAATAAATTATGATAAGAATCGGACAGCTGTCAAAGTATGTACTCAACAGACCAAACATATTTTCAGACAAATACTAAACCACTGGTAATTTCATTTCTTGACGAGCAACATTGAATTATCTCACTTAACGTTTCAAAAAAATTCCAAACACGTACACATTTGAATTTAATCATCATTATCGGCCGATTCTACATCATCGAGGAGCAAAATTCTGGCAAGATTTCTGGCCAAAGCTAGTCTCAATAGATCCAGCTTGTCTCCTAGTTCACCATTTGTTATTCTTTCTTCTACACAGTGCATGATTTCGTATGTGTCATCAGTTCCAAACACAACCACGTCACATTCAAGGAGTGGTAATGCATCCATTAAAAGCGTTGCCCAGAAACTGAAAGAGGAAAATCATAGACATGAAGTTGACAAATTAATATTAGGTCCTTACATATGAAATTGAGGTTTTGCCGTACTGGCAAATTTGATCTCAAATATCTTCTCTTTGGCTAGGAATTCCAAATCCAAATTTATACTTTTATTTACTCATGTATTTGTGTTTTGAAAATTATAATTCATTTGTTTTTTCCTCAATTGTTTTTTTCTTTGCGTCACTCAGTTTACAAAATGAAAAACTTGAAATATCGCGTTATTTACGAGTACGAGTTCCACCGTGGCACCAGTGCTGCAGAAACGGCTCGAAGGATTAATGATGTGTATGGCGACGGTGCCGCAAAAGAAAACACAGTGCGTTTTTGGTTCCAACGTTTTCGTTCTGGAAATTTCGACCTGCAGAACAAGCCCCGTGGACGGCCGGAGACCAAAGTTGATAATGAAAAATTGAAGGCTATTGTGGAAGCGGATCCATCGCAAACCACATCCGAGTTAGCTGCAGGCTGCGGTGTTAGTGATAAACTGTTTTAATCCACTTGAAGCAAATTGGTAAGGTGAAAAAGCTTGAAAGGTGGGTACCTCACGAATTGAGTGAAGCAAATCAACAAACGCGCGTTGACTGCTGCGTTTGCATTACTCAACCGGCACAATAATGAAGGGATTTTAAATCGAATCATTACCTGTGATGAAAAGTGGATCCTGTACGATAATCGGAAGCGCTCATCGCAATGGCTGAACCCTGCCGACCCAGCCAAACCATGCCTCAAGCGAAAATTGACTCCAAAAAAGTTACTTGTGAGCGTTTGGTGGACTAGTGCTGGTGTCGTTCACTATAGCTTTCTTAAATCTGGCCAGACGATTACGGCAGATGTCTATTGTCAGCAACTGCAAACCATGATGGAAAAACTAGCTGCTAAACAACCGAGGCTGGTTAATCGCTCTAGGCCACTGCTGCTTCATGATAACGCTAGACCACACACTGCACAACAGACGGCTACCAAATTAGAGGAGCTTCAATTGGAATGTCTAAGACATCCACCGTACTCTCCGGACCTTGCCCCAACAGATTACCATTTTTTTCGAAATTTGGATAACTTCTTGCAAAGGAAAAAATTCAACTCCGATGGGGCAGTCCAAACCGTCTTCAAAGATTTTATTGATTCCCGTCCGAATGGGTTTTTTTAGTAAAGGGATCGATGAACTACCTTTGAGATGGCAAAAGTGCATAGATAGCAATGATACATACTTTGATTAAATAAACATATTATAATAAAAAAAAATCGGCTTTATGTTCCTCCCATACTAAACCTCAATTTCATATGTAAGGACCTAATATTTATTTTTAATCAAAAGGATTGTTCGGATAGTGTTTGCCGAAAGTTCAAGCATAAAATATGGCTGCAAAACCTAAATTCGGAATTGCCAATCACCGTTTTGCATAAGAAATCCTTCCTTTTGTAATTGATTAACAGAGAAACAGCTGTTGTCTCTCTTTGTTGTGTGGGAAAGAGCGTGTGAGGAACCTCACCAAAGAAAAAATTCAGAATTTTCCTCAGCTTTTATAGGCGAATAGATGAATAAGCTCAAGCTAAAGTTCAATTGAAATAAGCGGTACAGGTCGAAAATTTATTTGTGCACCTAATATAAAAATAATTTCTTGTATCAATTTAGTGTTTAATTAATTTTATTATATTTTATTTTTGATGTTTATAGCGTTAACTTTGTGGTTGGACATAACTATTAATTTTAATTAATTAAAATTGACAATTTTATATTTATGTAACATAAAAATATACACATATGATTATGATCCAAGAAGTTCTTAGTTAAGACCCGCCGAGCAAAATAAGCCAAAACGGCAGTCACGGTTAAGTTAAGAGAATATTTACTAGAATATTTATTAGAATACTTTGTAAAGATGGGTAAAAACCTAAAAAATATGTGACGGCGCTCAGTTGAATTTTGATAATTAACTGTAATTTTTTTTCTCAAATATCAATTCTTAAAATTCCCACTTGCATAAACTACAATTTGTCCAGCTTACTTTTTTTTAAATATTGCCTGGTAAACTAAATATAATTTTTTTAAATTTCATTTGGCTCAAAGCCGTCAGCGAGTGAGATCACACTAATTTTTTCCGGCAATGTGTTCCATGTTCAAATTCATATCGAAAACGAGGTAAGTGTATTTTTGTGTAGACAATTGAGTTTTTTTATTGCTAACTTTTTATTGTTTATCTTTTTAATGTTTGAGACAAATTAAATTTATACAATGATTTTTGTTTTAGTGAAAATGGGAAGGCAAAAGAATTAATATTTTGAATCATGAAAAAACCACTTCTTAAAATGTCTGGGACTAATGGATAACAAATATATTAGTATTCACATAAATTATTACTGTACTCAATACAAAATTCACATTTTTCAAATATTTCGTCACTTTTCGCAAACATGCGACCAGGCTAACTAAACTTCTTGTGTGCGTGATGACACATACATACAAGAAACGAACCTCGAGAACCTAAACAGCCAGTGATTCAAATGCTCGGCGCCCTCTTAAGAAAGTTCAATAAGAAACTTAAGAATACAATGGATACCTCTGATTATTCAAAACTAGAATTCTTTTCAATTAATAAAATTAAAATAATCCTCCTGTAATATATCAACTATTTTAAATTATAAAATACCACAATTGTTAAAATGAGAATGGCATTGTGCCTAACAAGGTGTGAAAATTGAAGCTTTGATGTCTTTTGAAGCCTGCATATGGATACTTGTTGAATATGTATAATATTATAAAATGTATAAAGAAAGTAACTTACTACTTTGGAGTAATTTTAGAGGCCAATAGCGATATCAACAAACTTGCGGCTTCTTTGAATTCGCTACTCTTGTAAAGGCGGTGGAATTCTGAATACTTGGCTGAAAAATAATTATATCATCAAAGTACATGTGTACTACAAATGTATTTTTACATGCATAAAATGAAGTCCAATAATTGATACTAGCAGTTAAGCAATCGGCTATTGCCGATTGCTTGTAGCTAGGCCCTGCAAGCGGCTTTATAGGCCGCTGCGCGGGCGATAGTAGCCGCTACGCGGCTATAAATATTTGCTTGCTGGTTGACAGTGTGGTCGGCTATGATGACCGCTTCACAGCTGTCGGTATGGTAGATGCCAATGGCCGGCGGAATTGGCGGCTATTGCTGCTGCTAACTGCACGCTATCTACCTGCTGCAAGGCCATGCTGTCAGCTATGGTAGCTACTGTGCGGACATTGGTGTCTAATAGGTCTTATCTAAATATAATAATTTCGTTGTCAGTCAGTTCCTAACTTACTGTTATTACAACTTAAGATAATCAGAGTATGACAGGCAACCAGCGCATGGGCTATTTTACACGCAAGAGTCATTATTAATTATTATGTTCCTTGATTTTTTACGGGAGTACGGCTAGTTTAGGTATAATTGAGACAAAAGTATTTGTAAGCGATTAATAAGCCAGAGCTGAGTTTTAAAATTAATATTTTCGTTAAATGCTTTTAAAACACACAAACTTGCTTTCAAATTTATTGTCAATTGTCATCTCAATCTCTTTGCCAGATAACCGTATTAAAAAACATTCAAAGTGGCGCTTTTTCTTCTAATCTGGAACAAACTTTTTTCGTATTTCCCAAAACAAAACATCACATTTTAAAAAGAATATTCTAGCACTAAATTTAAAGAAAGATCTGTCAAACACAATCTCATTGTAAACCAATAATGCTATGTCGCACAAAGTCGCTATACTAATTATGCATTTTTAATTGCTGCTGAAATATGTAATCGATTTGGAGACAACATTCCTATAATGATATATTTGTTAAACATTTCAAGTGTTTCAAGCGTTTGACACATACCGCGTGTGTGCAATGAGCCACCGGATTAGCCACCACCAAAATAAAAAATGGCCAAATTCACATATTATTCTAAAACACATACATATATGTTTATTGTAAACTAAAAGTAAATGTGTATAAATATTAAATATGTACATTCTTTTTATAAATACACAGTAGATAATATTTAATGTTTATAATATTTCTACACATTAAATATTATCTGCATGTATTTTAAAACAAGCCATACTTCTCGCTACTTTATACGATTTCGCCATTTGTTTTTTTTGTGCTGGCAATGGAAACACGCGCAATACTTACACCATTTTTAGCGCATTCATATTATAAGATACTATTTACATGAAAAATAATATAGCATTATCAAACCATGGATTGAGAATGCAGCTGTGATATAAAGTAAGAATGATGACTTATTTAGGGAATGATTAAAAAAAGTATATATATATTATAAAAACATAGCAGTGCATAAACACGCAGTACAGTAAAACCTCGATTTAACAGAAAAAACTCAGGTCCATATTTCGTACGTGACGTATAGACGAAAATATGTTGACTAACTAAAGTGTCGACTTTTAAAATTATACAACGAACTTTAACAGTCTCCCCTATCGATCATTCCATTGTATCGAGGTTTTACTGTATTTAATTAGTTCTTAGATGTTAAAAAAAATAATCACCAAGAAACACAAGTCTGTCACTCAGCATCATGTCTGGTCCCAGCGCCCCCACTAGGTCAGTGTTGGTCAGGTTCCCGGTCTTGGCGTATTCTCTCAGGGCCTCATCAGCTAAACGAGCGGCTAGCGGGCCTGCCCGGCCCCTGAGAGCCCATCCCAGGGCCGCCCCACCTCTGCCGCGGGCCCTCAGCACCATGGCTTGCCGCTGGCAAATGCTTTCCGCTTAAAATAAAAAATATGTCGGTGTTTATCGTATTTGCTTTTGTATACTACATAATAATGGACCTAAGTTAGCCAAACTTTTGAGCAGTCGAATGTTATAAAACTTATCCAAAAGTAGGATTCAAAAGAAAAAATCAGCGCAAAAATTTTAATACTACTTCCGCACTCAACATTTCTGTGAACATACAAATCTCTTTCTCAAAAGCATGATTTGAAGTTAATCATTGCAAATCAGCAATAAAATATTCTTGGTACAACCCAGATTATAATAAAATTCAATGAACATTATAGTATATTACTTCCACCAGAGGTGTACCGTAAAACGGGGTGGGGGAATAGGGATCCGGGTCTGAATAGGGACGAAAGTGGGAACGAGATTTGTAGTAGAATAAATAAATAAAACTATACCCAAACTGGTGGTGAACTGTTTTACTAAATAGTAGAATATTTAATAATAACGTGGCAGCACTGGATTAATTGAAAAGTTGAGCTAAATGATTTAAATATTATTTTGAAAAACGGTCTGCGTACTTGGATGTTTGGTGTCCCCAGAAACTTTCCGTGAACTGAAAAATAAAAAGTATTTTCGTCTTGGGCGTGGTTTTTGAGTGATTGTTATCTATTGCTGAAGCTGCACAAACACAAGTAAGTCAAGATATTATGTATTTACTTTGTAAAACTAATTATATTGAGCTCTGTAATTTTGATTGAGTTTTGAGGTTAATAGACACGGTAACGGGGTGAATAGGGATGGCCTCAGGGGTTAATAGGAACGGTGTTATTGGTAAATAGGGACGAATGTGGGGGGACTTGAAACGGTAAGGTTTGTATTGGGATAGGGTTGTCACTGACTACGCATCCTGACCACGAGCTATAAAATTTGTTATTTTTATGACAATTATTTTTTTTTAAATTTGATTTCTAGAAAACATGTTCGTAGATAGATAGTACCTAGTACCTACCCGTACAGACACACACATTTTTGCAAAAAAATTATATATGTTTGTATATAATTTATGTTGTATTTTAATTAAATATAAATATGTATGTTTTGTTTAGATATGCCTAGGACATACAAACCCAGTGGTCAGAGGCAGTATAAAAAATATAATGATTTGACTTTAAGTGCTGCGCTCAGAGAATATGAAACAACACATATGTCATTTGCTGAAATAAGTAAAAAATATGATATTCCTAAATCTGTGCTGCACAGGCACAATACGAGGATTATGAAAACCCACGGAGGGCAAACAGTTTTATCTGTAGAAGAAGAGGAACACATAATACAATATTTGAACCATTGTTCTGAATGGGGATACCCCTTAGACACCTTTGACCTTCGAGTCTTAGTTAAAGGATACTTAGACAGAATCGGTGTAGATATAAAAAGATTTAAAGACAATATGCCAGGCCCCGACTTTGTAAAATGTTTCCTCCGAAGAAATAGAGAAAAAATTTCTCTTCGCATGAGTCAAAATATAAAACGATCGCGCGCAAATGTTTCACCAGAAATAATTGAAGAATATTTTCAGCAATTAGAAAAGTCATTGGAAGGCGTACCACTGCAAAATATAATAAATTATGACGAGACTAACCTTTCCGATGACCCGGGAAGGAGAAAAATTTTAACAAAAAGAGGGGCGAAATACCCGGAAAGAATCATGAATCATAGCAAAGGGTCAACGTCATTGATGATAGCAGCGTCGGCTGATGGGACATTACTACCATGCTATGTGGTATATAAAGCTAAAAACTTATATGAATCATGGGTTCAAAATGGTCCAAAGGGATGCCGGTATAACTGTACCACATCGGGGTGGTTCGATGGCAAAACATTTGAGGACTGGGTCCACACAGTTGCACTCCCATTTTTCAAAGAAAAGGATGGAAAAAAAATCCTCATTGGTGATAACCTTTCATCACATTTGTCTCTTGATCTGATCAAAGAATGTAAAGAACAAAACGTTTATTTTGTTTTCCTTCCGGCTAACTCTACTCATATTACTCAACCTCTAGATGTTGCCTTCTTCAGGCCCATGAAAGGCGCCTGGAGAGAAATTCTATTTACATGGAAAAAAACGGAAGGCCGCAATTTACCCACGATACCGAAAAGCGTCTTTATTAAAAAAAATTATTAAAAAAATTACTGTGTCACATAGAATTCCAAGCCTCGACAAATATATTAGCAGGTTTCATGAAGAGTGGCATAAACCCTTTAAATAAAAATAAAGAGATTACCTGGACAAAAAAGACACGATGAACACAATATTGATAGTGATGTTATAGGACAGACTGTTTTAGATATTTTAAAAGAAATGCGATATGGTACTGGCAACATGTCAATAACATCTAATAAAAGAAAGAAAATCGACGTCAAGTCAGGTCAAAGCGTGTGCACCGAAATCGACGAATACTGTATTTCTGACATAGAGTTCAACCATGAACAAAGTAGCTGTAAGAGTAATGCATCTAATGAAGTTGATTCGGAAATAATCACACTTAGAACCAACAATGATTTAGAATATCACCAGGAAAATAATGAGATCCAATCAAAATTAACAAAAAACACTAAACCTCGACATATGATTGCAAAACTCATCCCAGAAGAAAGAAAAAAAAGAATTCGAAGCAAAATCTGCGAGGGATAGAGTTACACTTGAAACCCGATTTTCAAAAAGTCATTTAGACGATTCGATTAAAAGCCAGAAAAAAAAAAGACTTTAAATTTAACTCAGCATTTAAAGAAAATATTCAACACAGGACCACTATTATTGGTAGACAAATACAGGAAGACAGAAAAAAAAAATTGAATCAAAATCAATGACCATAAACACAAGTACTTTAGTTAGTGCCACAACGCCAAATAAACATATTTTTAAAAAGCCATATGAAGTAAATAGTAAAGCAAGAATTTTACAAAACCAGGAAAGTGAATCAAAAATAGAAACCGAAGGTGCAGATCATAAACATATTCTTGATTCTGTCAATCTGAACGATTTCTCAGATATAAATCACACTGAAAAATACGACATTGAAAAACTGCCTATAGTGTTCGACGATAATATTTGCGTGCAAGAATTTGTGGAAATACCTTATGAAACAGATATTAAATTAGCAATGAAAAATAGATTTAAAAGAGATTTAAAAAATACAGGCGAAATAATTTCAGCGCAAGAAAAAATAGAACATAAGGAAATTACAAAAAAAATAAAAATAATATCAGATGAAATCTTAGATGGTACCAAAGAAAAAGTGAATATTTATAATATGAAAATGAAGAGAGTAGCATTGAAAGATTCGATTAATACAAAAACAAAATTTAATAAAAAAAAATATTACACTGAAGACGACGACATATTGCGTGATCTTATGGACGGTGATGTGTAAAACTTATTGTTGTTAATCTTGCTTTTCACTATTTTATATAATTTTAGTAAACATACTTTATTTTGTTATAATTTCAGACAATAACTTATTATTTTTATTACGAACTTTATTTTGTATAAGGATCGATATTATTATTTATCTTTATTGTTATGTTTCTTGATTACCTATATAAATAATTTAATTTTGTATAATATAGCATAATAACAATTCTTGATCTCGTATGCTAAAAACGTCATAGGATAGATATCAGGGGTACTATTTTGTAAGCGCGCCAAAGTGAGTTAGTTCACTGTGAGGATTCGACAGAGAACTCGCAAATTCTCATGCTGTATTTTCGACTTCGACCACTCGACGCACTTACAGAATTCGCTGATTCTTGATGTTTTAAATATTATTTTATTATTTAATTTTGTTGCAAACTTAGACCACCATATATTTTTATAACAAGACTTTTATTTCGTGTTAGAAGCGATATTTTTGTTATTTCTAATCGGTGTTTATATTCCTTGAATAAATCAAAGCCAAGCATATAATTGAAAATGATAATAAGTCTATCTTGATCGTAATGCCAAAAAAAATGGTTTTGATAATTATATATCTCCCTATTAAGACATTGATTTTATGTCAATAAGATGGGTAAATTTTTTTCGTTAATTATTTATATAAATAGGTACATTGATAATTGAATTTCCTATAAATAATAAGAAATAATATATTTATTTCGTTAATACTCGTGTTAATTTTTGACAACCCTAGTCCTTTTTCCCTATTCGCCCCGGTCACGTTCCTATTCACCCCAGTTCAAGCCTGAATAGGGACAACATACATTTTGCTAAAAAAACATAAATTATTATCATGCTTTTAGATTTTTTTCTATTTTCTCTTATTGTCTAACCAACCGGACATATTTGTATTGCCCTAGCAATGTCATATTGTATTGCGTTATTAAGAAATTGATGTGCAAAGTTCGATTTCGTCCCTATTCACCCCAGTTTACGGTACAGTATTTTTAAATCATATCAATAAAAATGTGAAAGATCTAAAACATATCGCTCAATATTTATACATTTTCATTTCTTTCATTATGCTATGAAAGTAGGACTAATTTGGATGGAAGTCAGTACAATTTGACCCCGTTGCCAAAGTCTGGCATTCAATTACACAATAATTCGATTATGTTATATATCGATGGTTTCTACGTAAACTCATGCCAAAAGTGCATTTTTGACTTTTTGTACCAAAGCATACAAAATACTCTTCTCCAAAAAACAAAATTTAAAAATTCCACTTTTTTCAGAACAGAAAAGCTGACTTAAAAATGGACAAATGCGCTCATTTAGAAAAAAAGTGTTAAAGTGACAATAAAGTGTCTATTTACGAGTGATAAATTATTAAATAGAATAATTTAAAGGATAGCGTTAAGTTAAATAGTGTTAAGTGACTTTGTAAGTTTGATTAATTAATTAATTAAATTCCAGCGTTTTCATTAATTCCTCCCGCAGCCACAACACATGACAATATACAGGGTGTACCAGTGCTAGCAGCAGAAACTTTGCCGGTAGATTCCTGTCTATGTTATGAGTCTAAAATGTTCAAGCAATCATAAAATGATAAAAACCTTGCAAAAATTGAAAAAAGTTATTTTTTATAAAGTTTTTATCATTTTATTAAAATTGTATTGAAGCAAATGAATTTTTCATAATCGATATAAGTTACTGTAATGATAGTTCAACTTTTTACAAAAAATAAGTCAGAAATATTGAAAAAAAAAATTCAAACTTTGATATTGCGTACCTCCATAACTATTGATATTGGGTCATGGTTGCTTGAACATTTTAGACTCATAACATAGTCAGGAATCTGCTAGTTTTGGTACACCCTGTATACTCAGGCCAAAACATTAACACCACTGATAAAAACTCTACGGCGTAAAATTCTATATAATGGTCCGATTTCTATTAAAATAATAAGTTATTTCACTACTCATATTAGACCCGCATTTTATGCAAATAATAAATATTGATAAAAAAAATTAAAATCAAAAGCAAAAATAATTATTTTGGAAAAACGTGGGATATACAAATAACTCTGATAAAAAATATATAGGCCAAACTGCGAGAACACCACGTTTGCCTAAAAAATAACAACTTTTCGGAATTCCCAACCACATAATAGATATCAACTATCCTTTCGACATCACAAATAAATTCCCACTTCGCTCCTCTTAAAGGATGGATAATGAACAATTTGGAAACTGTTAAAATTCTAAAAAATTTAAATTCTAGAAGACACTAATGAATAATATGTATCACATTTTAAAACACTTCCAAACTTCAAGTTGTTTCTGATAATGACACAAAAAACAACCCCCTCCACCTCGCGGCATTACATTACACATTACATACATTGATAAAATTGTAATAATTTATGTTAGTTGTTCTGTACACTTGATAACGAGAGGGACCGCTCCTCTCGAAAATATAATAGTAATAAATAACTGTAGTAATGTGTATAATATAAAATTTAAATAAAAAACATATTTTAAATTCAGCATACACATTCAAACACCATGTCTAAACTCAATGGTGTTTCGGTGACTAACCTACCGACACTGTGAAGGCTGTAGCGCCGTGCTTCATTGAGTATCTTCATGATCCTTTGCTCGGAGCCCAGGGACAGGCGCGCCGTGAGCAGGGCCGCTCGGTGCACTCCCTCCCCGCCATGGCATTGCCCCAGATAGGAGAGCCCAACTGCCCACAGAGATCGGTGGTCTGCCAACAGAGATCCATACTCCAGAACTAAACTGTCTCGTAACTGGTTAGTCACACTGGAAAAATATTATACATATAACTATTTTATCTAAGTCTGTTGATATGAATGATAAATCACATATTCCAAAAAGCGAGATTAATAATTCTAAATTAGTTGAAATAAAATATAATTTGTTACTGTCACAGACAGACAGAAGACAGATTAATTATTCTGAAATAAAAAAATATATGTTGCATATACTGACTTTCAGGATCTTACCCTAGGGTTAGTTGAGTGGTAATATCTAACAAAAATAAAGAAATTTAAAAATATGTATAAAACTATTTTATAACATTATGTAGGTACATAACAAGTAAGCTATAAAAGAATGTAAAGTTGGATTTTCTTGAATAAATAAAAATTAGATACACAATGCGCAGTAAAACAGCCAGTCAAAGCTGGTCCACAATATTTAACAGGTAGATTCCTACCTAAAATATGAGACAAAAATATTACAGCAACACTATCCTTATATCAATAGTTATGGAGATAATGTACTTCAAAGTTTGCATTTTTTTTTTTTAATATTTCTGACTGTGGTGAGACTATGAAATTATTTTCTCTTCTGCTTTTATATATCTAATTTGTATGATTTTGGCACAAACAATAATAGTTATTACCGTATTTCCGCGAATATAAGACAGGTCTTATATTAATTTCATAGCCAAAAAAACGAACTAGGTCTTATTTTTGATGTAGGTCTTATTTTTTGAAGGTCAAAATATTATTGGATATAAATTTATAATTCAAATAAAATGTGTTTAATTTAACACGAAACGGCCGGAACAAACAGTAAAAATTCCAAAACTGCAATACGTCTCCACCGCGTCGCTTCTTAATCTCAACTGACTGAGTCATTCCCTTTAACTGGACCGCGACACTAGCTAAAAATAGATCATTGGCGCGTGCAGCACAGCGGGTCAAACTTGTGAAAAACACTTCAACTTTTGATTTAATTTAATTATTCATTAGGTCTTATTTTCGAAGTAGGTCTTATATTGAAACCACCCTGAAAAATCGTGGTAGGTCTTATATTTTCGAGGTAAGTCATACATTTGCGGAAACACGGTACAATTAAGTTTGTGTCTAGTGATTTATAGGATTTATGGACAACAAGCAATCAACGAACTAGTATTATATAAAAGAATAATTTTTACTTAGTCTGATGATCATCAATAATACTGAGTTTTCCTGAGTGCACAAGAAGATCTGTCAGGTGTGTGGCAAACCATCCATTGTCAGACATTTGTTGTATTTCATGTAAAACCTGAAAGAATTGTTATATATTTTTAATTTAGTAAACAAATAACAATCATTGGACATATTACATTCACCATGAAGATGAATAAATTTATCTAAGCATGTTTTTAAATCAATAACATCATATATTTCTTACTTTCGTGGAATCTTTTTTTCATTGATATAATCTGATAAATATTTTATTTACAAAAGGCAGTCTGTTATCTTTATACACGTACACATAAAATGTTAACATAAAATCTCATACCCTATGCAGATCATCCTCCATGAGTGCCAGAACTATGACATCCAACTGCGTCTGCTGTGATGTCGGCGAACGAATAGAAGCGCAGGCATGTGCAACTCTACCCAAATCACCGCGTCTCGTGCCAGGAGCGCAATATAGTGCGTAAGTTCCCAAAAGATCACGCCAGCAAGGCACCTCGGCACGTGCAGTTTCTAAAGCTCCACGCTGTCCGGCAACTAACTGATAGTAAAAAAATATATATATATATCTTATATCTTTCATTATAACATTATCATTATAATGGATAGCTTAGCTCTGCCTCTTACCACTTAGTAATGAATGATTTCAACATGTGTTGAATCGCACATGCGTGGGCAAACATAAATTATAGTGAGATTAAATAACAGTGAAATGGCCAGTCTTTAAGTAGGCGACTGCTCGCTAGTTTATAGAAACAAAACTGTCACCCAAATTGAGTATCTTCCAGTTGCAAAACCACTACATATTTAATTCTTATTAGTCACTTTTGTCTTTGGTCTGAGAAAGGTAAAGGTACGTACGATTGGTTGTGTCATTCTAATTATCGCGATAATTCATAGATCACTTTGTGCTAAAAAAATCACTCTCTACTGTTGGCAATTGGCACACTCGAATCAAATCTCTGAGAGAAATCTCATCTGTGATAGTTAAATGGGCGATTATTCTATATAATTAACAATTATCTCTGGTGGAAGGAATTTTAATATCGCTATGATTGGTATCCAGACACCATTAACCTCTTGTCTTGTTTATTATAATCATACACAATAGTGTTATGCAGTAAATAAAAATACATACTAAAAATGCAAGTTGCAGTGACAGTGGATTCGGTTCTGCAGTTTGCACTCTCACTTAGCGAAGGGAAAAAACTAAATTCCAAAATGAAGACCACAACACGCCATGTTCACCAGTTTGAAGACTACAAAGCGTGTGCTACATTTTTAGTAGGTACCGAAACATTAAACACTACATCTACTTCAATAAACTACATGAATTGAAGTAATTGTAGTACAGTAAAACCCCGTTAATTTGAACCCCGATAATTCGAAATTCGCCATAATTCGAAATTTTTAAAACTTGTAAGTCCCAAATTATGAATTTCGTAGTAAATTAATCCTGATAATTCGAAAACCCCGGTAATTCGTAATTCGAAATATTTTTTAGCCCCTTGCGCCACAAATCAATACATTTTAGTTCACGTTATTCGATTTTTTTTTAAATTTGACAAAATTGAAAAAATATTTTAAGTTTTCGCAAGCGAGAACAACAAATATATCAATATGAGTTCTTTGAAATGTCGCGATCTTTGTATTAGAATAATAAACATTGCGTTTTCGAAATGATTTCTTGAAATGTGAAAAACAGACATTTTTCACAAAATTAATGGCTTTATCATGAGTTTATGATTCTTGGCATATTTCGCAATCAATTCACGGTACCTTATGGAATGCCCGTTTTCAATTCATATTGTGTCGCGATCCCTAAAATTGGGGAATTGGGGAATGCTTTCTTCAATTGGCTGCCTTGATATGCGCGGATAGTTTAGTTTGCGGCATTGCGCTAAAACGCGTTTTAAATTGTTTTTAAATGTGTCTTTAGTTCGATTTTTTCTAATCACTTGTGTTATTAAAATGTTTAATTTTTTTTGTAAGATGTTATTAGTGAGTTATCTTATTATTTCACGTATTTACAGTCGGACTCGGTTATAACGAGCTCGGGTATAAGGAGATATCGGCTATAATGAGTAAAACTATGAATTGATTTTGATTTGCGCGTATTCCCATACAATTGTTCTCGGTTATAAGGAGCGCGATTCCTGGATATACGGAGCAAATTTTAGAAACTCTGCATACATATTTGCTTGAGTTACAGAAAAAAAAACAAGTACGTACTCATAACAATTAACTTTGCTTTTAAAGCAGCTCGCACTTAATTAGGGTTCATTTTATGATGTACACAAACTTGTGTGCCCAAAAATGCCACGTGCGCAGGCAAACAATAGTTCGTCGACATTTCTTATCAAAGAAATGGCGAACTGAAAGTCGAGAACTGTCATATAACTCCGATTATTGGGGATTTCCAAAATTTTTGTGTTGACAGTTTATTTTATGCAGTTTACTGTATTAGCATTTAAAAGCCTAGTCAGTTAAACGCGAATTGTTCTATCGGAAACATGTCCGCGAAAAGTCGAAATTATTCGTGAAATAGAACGCGGCGCCAAAAATTCCGAGGTCTGTAAAAAGTTTTCCTTATCGTCTTCTACAGTTTCATCACTCTGGAAAATTAAGGATGTTTATTTAGCTGCTCTTGAAAATAACATCACACAATCAAAAAAATTTTGAAAGTGAAATTTACCTATACCGGATATAAGGAGTCCCGGCTATAAGGAGCAAATTTAGTCGGTCCCGTCGCGCTCGTTATAACCAAGTTCGACTGTAATTGTTGGTTTGAGCCTGAAAAAAGGTGGATCAAAAGTCAAACTCGTGTGAAGATCGAAGAAGCGTTCCTTAAATTAAAGTATAACTAAACATTTATGATTATGGCCATCCATCCATGGAAAAAAAGATTTTTTCGCAAGTGAGAACAGCAAATATGTCAAAATGACGCGATCTTTGCATTAACATAATAAATATTGTGTATTCAAAGTGTTTACTTTAAATATAAACATAAATTGAACAAAATTAACAGTTTTTTAAGAGTTTTACGATTTTTGGCGAATTTCACAATCGCATAGCGATTTTTTTTGTACCTAAAATTTCGAATTAACGGGGGCCCCTATAATTCGAAATTTATTTTTTGGGTCCCTTGAATTTCGAATTAACGGGGTTTTACCTTACTACAAAATTGTATCTACTAGAATGATCTATACTTCTTGAAAAGGGTACTACTACAAAATTTTCAAATCCATGGGGGTGGGGAGTTGTTTCAGTTTCCAGAAATTTCAACATTCTGTCCAAACAGTTCGAATACATGGGGCGAGTTTCGATTTTCAAACTTTTCTTCATTCAGACACCAAAAAAGTATTTCATATATTTTATACACATCAAAACCTCAGTTAATTATTTATTTTTATCTACATCAACTTCACAAAAACATCTAAAATTTTAACATATTAAAAAATTCACACTTCAATTTAAAATTTGAAGTGTGTAATTTGAAATCTGTAATTTGTAGTGTGCGTTTGAAATATGTGCTTTGAAATTTTAGGTGTGTGTAGTTCACTTATAAAAGTGTTAAGTGTGCACTTCAGTATAATGTAGTACTACATTGTAGTACTTAGTAGAACAGATCTAATACTACTCTCACTAAACAATGTTCAAATAAATGCATCACCAATGATTAGTCAGCACTTAGCTAGATGGTTACCATTTTCTTTTCATTTAAGTTTTCTGCTTCAGACGTGGGCACGGAACAGATTAATGAAAAGAATAACTTATCGTAGTAATATGACATGCACTATCTACTCTAAAATGGTTATATATTGCAGAAAAATATATTAAAAAATTAATCAAATCATACTCTCATAATGTGATCCAAACGTGGTTCTGACTCAAATGTGCTGGCATTTATTTTGGCTTCGCAATCTATTTGCCAATGTTTCCAGTTTACTGTGAACTCATTCATGGATAAGCTGCTGTACGCCTACAAGTAAAAAAAGTACATAAAAGAATTTAAATATTTTATTTATCATCTGAAAAATAATAACAGAGTGGAAAAACAACATATAGTATAATTTAAATAAATATACGGGATACATCAGACTATATTATATGGCTGTTCTTAAATTATGAGTACAAAGTACACAGCAGAAAGCACTGTTGTTAAATCTTTTTAAGAATAGGAAAATAAAGTGTGTTATATGAAGACACTCATTTAAGAATTATTATTTTACTCTTCTTCTAAGAATTCATGGCTTAAATACTTACATTGTAAGTGGGCATGGAGCGTAGAATATTATCAGCAAGTTTGAATTGATTACTGTCACTGTTGGAATGTAATCTTAAAAGGCCTCGTGCTATATCTATTCTTCCTTGCATAATCATTCCGGTGACTGTGTCCCAATATTCAGGTCTTTCATCGGAGCCCCGTTCACAAATCTCCAAAATCTCAGCTGCAGACTTCTCGTGGTTCGGAAAATACAGTCGAACCCATTCCAGCAACTGAGGCAACACTATATCTCCCGGTATGTTATCAATATACAAAATTTCACAGAGATGCCATATATATTCTATGCAATAGAAAATTGTCTCATACGACGATAGAAGTTCATTTTCTTTCTTGGAACCAGATTCGACGGCTTCACTTAAATTTTCCAAACAGGCCCTGATAATGGCGCGGTACTGCCGCGATATCTTGAGCAATTCAACCCGTAGATCACCGTAGTTCGATTTTTCAACGATTGTTTGCAGTGAAAGAAATGTGCCGTTCGATTCGTTGACGAGTTTTCTGATGATCGGATGGAATAATGTTACATCTTGGCGTACCATGTGAATTTTCGGAATACATGGAGCATACTGACTCTTTAAATTTCGTGTTTCGAGTTTAGGAGGCTGATATGGAAATAGAGCGAATTCATTTCCCTTTATAAATGTGGCTGCAATACCAGCCCGTGCACATAGATCATCACTAATAGCCTAGAACAAGAATAATAATAAGTGATTTATAGGTTAGATTCAATTTAATGCCGGACAAATGTTAAGCAAAAAGTACTAACAAATGTTTTGGTCGGGACCAATACATCGTATTCTTCCATTTCTTATATCAACAAGTTTATTTATCAAAAGGCTACAAAGGCAATTTTTTTGTCGAAAAGGCGGTTAAAATCGAGAACCTCAGAATGACACACTTTTGACACAAAACAAAAACTGTTTTATCTATGAACTATGAAATAGGGATGGGTAAAAAATATCGATATATCAATATATCGATTTTTTTTTGAAAAATATAGATTTTTTTTCGAGAATCAAATTAGTATGATATGATTTACACCTGGATGGTTTCTGATCTCCATCTTTCAGAGGGCAGATTTCCGGCTAGCTTGTCGCTCTGTGGTGTTATCAAATCACAAACTATGTACTTGGAGATGGTCACTGAAGAAAGGTGGCGGGAATTGGAATAAAAAGAATTATTTTTATACATATTTATTTACATATAATTAATACTAGTTTATATCGTAAAATTTGCACAAACGCCTTATCAATATTTATCGTCTAGTCTTATTATCTACCTTATTCATAGAAACCTCGTCGCGTTATGGGAGCCGGGGTACTTCCGGCCAGGAAGTCAGCGGGCCGGGCATTCTCGGCGCAGCGCCGCGCTGCTATCATCTCGCGTCTCCGTCGTCTGCGTTCGGAAGCTTGAATTGCTCCCAAAGCCATCTCTCGTCTTTGTTGGTGATGGACCTTCGCGGTCCTGTTAGCGCCGGGGCCGGCATTCATTGCCTGGCGATTGGCTGCTTCCGAATCAACTGGATCTCGACCTCTCTATCTAGTTCACTTCACCATTCCGGCTTCGCGATCGCTGAAGCCGGTATGTCACTCTCTATAGACTTCATCCCTTCGCCAGCTGTCCGATAGCTGACGGCAGCTGTTTATTTCACTTCCGATCACTGATCACTGTGATAACTGTTAACTGCCCACTGAGGACCTACTAACTGCTCACTACTCTGATAACTGTTGACTCGTCTGTGATAACTGCTTACTCGTTTGTTCCGCACGGCGTCCGGCCTTTTATCGTCGGCCGTTAGGGCGGATCTCTGCCGGTTCCCTTTGCCCGACCTACCTTCTCGGGGTTGGTCAATCGCCGTCACTTCGGCGTCCAGAAGGGTAGCCATTGGTTGGCGACCTGGCCCCGCCTCCACGCCTGAGTCATTCTGTGATGGACCCAACAAGTAGGCATCTCGTAGGCTTAAACAATTCATTATCCGTATTAGCCACACTGTTCGTAGAAGTTCGTAGTTACTTACTTACTTACCATCACGCCGTCTCCCCGTGGGGGTAGTCATAGAGGATAGAGCGCCATACTCTTCTGTCCTGACATACAACTTTCGCTTCGTCTACATTCATACATCTTCGGATGCAAGCTCGACGGTTGTTCAGGCTTCTAACAGGACCATCTTCCAGTATCTGGTTAATCTGGTCATGCCACGTCTTTCGTGGTCGCTCTCTCTTTCTGGCGCCGTCAATACTTGCATCATATATCTTTTTTCCATTCTTTCCTCATTCATTCGCTCAACGTGCCCAAACCACACGAGTGACCCTATTTTTATTCTCTGTATTATGCTACGATCAGCTTTACATTCATTCCTAATATATTCATTCTTTACTCTATCATACATGGATTTACCACACATACGTCTAAGGGATCTCATCTCCACTGCATTCAATCTACTTTCGTTCCTTTTCTGCCAGCTCCAGGCTTCACTTCCATACATTAGTGTCGGTACCAGAACTCCATTATGTACCGCCAGTTTTGCCTCGGTAGACATATTTCTATTAGAAATTATTGCATTCAAAGCACCGTTCACCCTATTCCCGGCAGTCACTCTCCTCTCTATATCTTTCTCAACATTCCCTCTTCTATCGAACATACTTCCCAAGTACACAAACTCATCTACTTGTTCCAAACATTCATTGCCTACTAGTATTTCACACGTTGTCTTACTTTCCTCCTTCTCGAATACCATTACTTTTGACTTCTTTACATTCATAATAAGGTCACTTTCCTTGCATACATCATACATCCTGCTAACTAGACTTTGTAGGTCTTGTTCGCTATTTGCCATTAATACCGCATCATCCGCGTACAGTAAACAGCATACAATCAAATCACTCATTTTCGCTCCTATATTCATACATTCCAGTTCTTTCACACAATTATCCATATACAAGTTGAACAGCCATGGAGACATTACACAACCCTGTTTGACACCTTTTGTTATATCAAACCACGGTGTGAAAGATCCATTGATTCTTACACACGCAGTACTCCCCTCGTAAAGGGATGCAACTGCGTATATAAGTTTACTGTTCACCTTGTAATCAGAGAGTACCTTCCATAACCTTCCTCTTATAACCCTATCATAAGCCTTTTGCAGATCTACAAATGCACAGAAAAGTTTTTGGTTTATCGCTAAAAACTTTTCCGTCAACACTCGTAGAGAGAATATCTGATCCATGCATCCTCTTCCACCCACAAAGGCTCCTTGCACGTCCCATACCTTTTCTTTCGTCATCGACCTTACTCTTTCTATCAAAATTCTTCCATAAAGTTTGCCAACCGAGCTTAAAAGATTGATTGCCCTGTAGTTTCCGCATTCCAATCTCGACCCTTTACCTTTGTAGAGAGGCATGATAACTGCTCTCCTCCAATCCAAAGGGGTGTGGCTCTCCTTCAAACATTTATTAAATAGAGTATGAAGCCACGAAATCACTGAAGGGCCACCAGCCTTGATATATTCGGCAGCAACGTTATCATACCCCTCAGCCTTACCATTCTTCATATGCTTTATTGCACACTTTATTTCTTCCACACTTATTTCGCTGACTTCATTTTCTTCATTCATACTTCTCTCCGTGAGAATATCGACGGATTCTTCTATTACAGCCTCCTCGCTCTCATACGTTTCCTGGAAATAATTCATCCGTCTGTCTTTTATTCTATCTTCATCCATTAACATTTCTCCACTCGCTGACTTAATAGCTTTCATACTATTGCTTTCCGTCCCACATCGAGATTTTTTCACCTCCTTCCAGAAAAATTTGATGTTTTCCCCAAAATTCTTAGACATTTTCAAACCTTCCTCTCTTTTCAGCCGCTCTTTCCTTTCTTTCACACCTGCTTTCACTCTTTTCTTACACGCATTGTATACATCTTTTGCCCCCGCGTGTTCATCTCCACTCACTATCAGAAGATGGAGCCACGCTTTTCTTTTTTCTTTCACTAATTCCTTTATGTCATCATCCCACCATGCATCCCCTTTCTTCCTTCCTTGCTTAGCTGTTCCACAGACTTCCTTCGCTGACTCGCAAAGGGTATTTTTTAAGTGATCCCATGCATCATCTATCCTAAGATCACTCACCCTCCTTACACTCAGCCTTTCAACAATTTTCCTTTCGAACTTCTCCCTTAAATCGTCCTTTTGTAGATTCTCTTTTTTTGATTCTAGACTGAGCAGGTACAGTTCTTTTCCTGGACCGCCAGCCTTGAAACAAGTTAATTCTTGAGACTACAAGAAAATGGTCAGTTTCCATCTCGGCACCCCGAAATACCCGAGTATCAACCGTAGCGGCCCTTAGTCTAGAATCAACCACAACAAAATCAATAATCGATCTTTCATTCCCTCTCTCCCGTGTGTATTGATGGATTCTTTTGTGATCAAAAAAGGTATTTGAAACAAAAAGATTCCATTCCAAGCATACCTCACCTACACCATACACACCAAGGGCAGTCTTGAAGCCATCTTTTCGTGTTCCCACCCAGCCATTCAGATCACCTGCTAAGATAATTCTTTCATTGCTTCGTTTCACGTTCATTACATCCCTAACATTCGTCCAAAATTTTCAGAATTAACGGGGGCATAGCCTATAACTAGAAACACCCCCGTGACTCCAATTTTGAACCGGATCCACATTAGTCTGGCACTGACAAATTCATATTCTCTCATACACTCCACTATCCTTCTCGAGAGCAGCGCTGCAACACCCTGGCACGCTCGGTCCGCCTCCGGCACTCCGGACCAAAGCACCAGCACGTCGTTGTGCTCTAACTCTCCACAGCCTTTCTTCATACTTTCGCTTATACATAAAATGTCTAGATTTTTGTCATTCATACTATCACACAGTTCATTCATCTTCCTATCCATTCCTCCCCTGATATTCTACACTCCCACTCTGCACTCTATCCTCCTCTTTGCGCAATCTCCCCGGGTAATGCGGCATGGCTGATTGCGAGTCTCGCCGATACCTACAGGCATGACCCGGCCACCTTCTTCTACTTAACCATTAGAGCTCTACACTACTTATTAATTATCCTACAACCCCCTAATGCTTACACTTATTCATATCAGAAAAGGTTATAGAACACATATTACACTGACATACTTATAAACATAGCACAGTAATTTCACCTGCAGACTAAATTAACTTATATATTATTGTCTCTTTGCGCACAATTCCCTAAGATACGTAGAACAAGTACAGTTATTTCACCTAGCAGACTAAATTACATACTACAATCGTCTCATTGATTTTATTGTCTCTTAAACTCTGTTTCGGTTCGGTGTCACGTGTCCTTTGTCCACTATTTGGCCAGTAGGTAGTTGTCATCTGTTCGCCAGATGTGGCTGCTTAGATCGCCTCGTCGGTCGGTCGGTCCTCCCTGTGCTGAGATGCTGGAATACGGTTTGTATTGGACCAGCACTTTGGCTCGAATTTTGAACTACGCCTGCACTTATTCGCCATGTATTCACTATAATATTATTATTTATTTATATTTAGGTACTTTGCCCACTTGTCTATATATTTACTGCCACTCTGCATTCGTTACATAAATAAAATACACCTATGCGTACACTGCGCAGGTTTCTACGCATAAATGTTCTTGCAGGTGACGCCTTCGCCTTCGCATTCACGCACAAGTTGTTCTGGTTCCACACATATTTAGCACAAAATTAAATGTTTATCTTTATCACATACTAACAACTTATATTCTTAATATGTTCACACAAAAAATATTAGTTTTAAACTTGTTTGTACCACTTAAAAATATAATCAAGCCGCAGTGCGCCGGGCGCACGTCCGGCCGCACTGGCTAACGTAATAATTTTCGTTCGTAGTATTTCTCTCCAATGTCAAGGCCATCTCACACAGGGCGCGCTATTTCTTTACTTCCATTAGGAGGGTGAGCGTATCGAACTGGGGATTCCGGTCACCGGCTATGCGCCTAATATACAAGGCGACATATGTGGCTCAGATCACATATGCCGCTGAGGTCTGGGCGCATAGATTAAGTACCGGAGTGATTACCTCAGCTCTGAATAGAGGTCAGAGAGTGCCGTTGCTAGCGCTGACGGGGGCCTATCGGACTCTGTCTGGTGCGGCCCTCCCGGTTCTGGTGGGGGTGCTTCCTGCAGATTTGGAGGTTCAGGAATTTAGAAAAAAAATCGATATATATCGAATCGATATTTTTAAAAAAGTATCGAAAATAATCGATATACATTGCGAAAAATATATCGGTATATCGATATTTATCGATATTATTTTTTCAAAAATGTAAGGGGAATAAGCTTTTGGCGACCAAAAAACAAAAAAAAGGTCACCGGAAAAAATGTATCGATTATCCGAGAAAAAATATCGATGACCAAAAAAAGGTCGCCGGAAAAAAAGTGAAAAAAGGTACCCAAATGTGAAAAAGCCACCAAGAAAAAATATCGGTTATCCCAGAAAAAAATATCGATATTCGATATATCGCGAAAAAATATATCGACGATAAATATCGATATTTTTCAAAAAAAATATCGATATTTTGATATATCGATATTTTTACCCATCCCTACTATTTCCTATTTCCATGATTCATGCAAGGGGATATTTTGCGCTGATCGGCTTCTCCACTAGTGATGGGTCGTCGGCGTATTTACCGTCGACGAAACGAGACCGTCCACGTCCGTCCATCGACGAGACGATCAACTAGTTGACGCGTCAACTTCGTTACGCGGACGTTCCATCTGAACATCGGGACGATGGTCAACTGTTTACGGTTCGACGCGACGCTGCTCGACGGCTCAACCGTTGGCTATTTTTATTACGTTAATTTTTTAAATTGAAAGAAGTTCGAAGGAAAATAGTTTCGGGGAAAGTAAAACCGCTATTTGTGCTTATATGTAAAAATAAATATTTTATTATTTATTTGTTTACGCACATTATAGGCTTTTGCATATTGTTTTATATACTTCCTTCTATATATAATAAAGAAAGAAGTAGGTATACACAACAATATCAGGTGTAAGGAGTAAAATATTAGTTCAATAAAAAATAAAATAATTAAACAGAATTGTTTTATTTTATACAGCGCAAAATTGGGAATTCACCGAAACGTCGCACGTGCACATCGCAAAAATCAAGTAAAAAATAATAAATAATAGCTTATTAAGCCTATCACACCGTACGCATGCATTCAAATTTCAAGTCTCTGTCATAGTTCGTGTACACAGATCTGCACTCTATGGTCGTGTACTTTAGAGTTGAAATGAAATTACCCATCGAGCTGTCCGTCCGCCGTCTACCGTCTACGAATTCAACTAGTCCATGCGATAAACGTAAACCGTTGACGCGTTGACGCAACGTCAACGGTTGATTTCAACTAGTCCGTCCATTCAACGCCCATCCCTATTCTCCACTGTTTACTAATGGGTAGCGATGCGCGATTATGAGTTATTTTCATAATCGAATGATTAGTAATCGATTTACGAGTTATCGATTATTTTTGCGCCCAAAAAAAAATGACGGTGTACTTAAAAAATGATGTATACTTTATACTATGTCTGCAAAGGTAATAACTTATAATATTCGTAAGTCTTTAAAAAAATAATTTTTTCAAAGGTGTATGAAAACCGGGGTATGTTATTTCATTAATTAATGTAAACCAGAGCATTCCTAGAAAAAAGATTGAGTATTTTTTGTTTCTATAAATATCGATAATCAAATCGGAATATTGGAATGCTTCTAGTAGACCATAAATAAAAAAAATACGAATGTATGCTATGTCTGCAACGTTAATAAACTACAATATTTATAGCACGCTTATGGATATTAAGTTTGAAACAACTGTTTCTGTGAGATTTCGCGTAACCTTGAGGTCAAACTCAGTTTAACCCAGGCTTTACACTTACTTTGTTCAAACTTGAAACACCCAGGCCTTAGGGAGGCTTCGGTTTAAAATAATTTATGCAAACAACATACCCCAGTTTTTGTACAACCTTTGAAAAATATTTTCAAATCACTTTTCAAAAGTCTATAATTTTGCACATGGCAACATGTCATTTAAACGTCATTTTAAATGTTTGACAGCGATTTAAATTGTTTGTTGATAATGATACAAAGTAAGTATTCATGGATTTAACGATAGTTTTAACAGTTTATGCTGTTAATTAAATGGTAATAAACACTGATAACAATGTTTTTTCAGAGAAAGCAAGCAAATTTTTCGACAGATAAAGTTCATATCGTCAGATCTTACTTCTGCACTACGCAACGAATATAATGCATACAGTCTGACAGATTTTCGAAATAGGTTCGAGAATATGAAGAAATGCGCCAGGAAGGTTAGATTATTGATAAAATTACGTGTTTTCCTACATATTTAGTCTTTGCGATTACAAAATGCTTTTTAATTTGATCTATATTGTTTCTCTTCTAGTTTCTCTGTTTATAACCTTTTCTTTGTTTGCAGGTAATAAAAGCCAAAATGACTCCAAGTGATATGCAGAGAAAAAATTATAGCAGTTCAGTTAGAGATTTTCAAAACACTACTGAAGAATCGGCAGGAAATTCACGAAGTTGTTTTGGAAAGGCATAAAGCCAAAAGAGATATGGCTTCATTTAATTATAATTGAAAGTTGTATTTTTTTTTATTAAAATTTTCATTTTCCTGTTAATAGTTATATAAAATACAATAAAAGAGTTTGATACACCGAATATATTGTTTTATTATTTTAATTCTGCAGACTCCCACTGTTTCTGCTGCCTTCGACAAACAATTTTCCTTACCTTTCCTTGCTCCTCAGTTCCACATGGCCAAACCATGCGAAAACATTGGTAAATAACATTGAAGTTCGCAGTCCAGTGGCCATGTCACTGGCTACAAGGCTTGGTAGTAAGTTTCCAATACGAACGGACGTGCTCGCACTGCCCCTCGTGATGAAAATTTATTAACAAGGTACCCTGAAGATGCCTGTTGCGATTCAGGCGAAACGTCGGTTGACGAATGATCCTTCTGAGGACCAGACTTTGACGAGTGTTACCTGCAAAGAAATTAATACTAATATATAATATTTTCTCTATACTCTCACATTTTGTGGCCGTAAGTCAGTACAGAATAAATTCCATATGCCGGAAGTATGCAAAGTAATTTTATGTGCAAAAAACATGAAAAAATTATAATTTTTCCTATAAAAAAAATAGTATGCCTAGTAATTTAAAAAAAAAATTGTAAGTATTCTTCGCAGTTACTTTTTTTCAATTATCACAGAATAAACTAAACATCACATATGAGCTATATTATACAAGGTGTGTCAGACCTAGTTCACAATATTTCATTGGTAAATTCCTGCCTATGTTATGAATCGAAAATATTCAGGCAACCCATGACCTAATATCAGTAGTTACGAAGATAATTAACTTCAAAGTTTGCATTTTTATACTCATCTTTTGCAAAAAGCTGGACCGTCATTAAAACAACATAAAACAAAAATTAAAACTTTCGCTTTAACTTATAAAGATTGCTATGATTTTTTATATTATTTGATATAGATTTTTTTTTCAGAATTTAAAGTTTTTTCATTTCATTTGGCCTATATTAAAGCGATTGAAATTTAAATTTTTGGTATACACATGTTACTTGAATGATGGTCCAACTTTTTTGCAGAATATTAGTCAGAAATATTAAATAGAAAAATACAAACTTTGAAGTCGATTATTTCCGCTACTACCTATTGATATTGGGTCATGGTTGCTTGAGCGTTTTTGACTCAACATAGGCAGGGATCTACCTACGAAATATCGTGAACTAGGTATGTTACATTCGGTATATGCAGCGATGATAAGTTGATGCCTATTAGTTATAGTGATTTGAATATGAATATTTTTGTAATAAGTTTTATTATTTTTATGATTCTTCCGATATTTTCATTAATTTTATGAAAATCGGGGTTATAATATTATTTAAAATGATATAAATAATGTACATTGGATGATATTAAAAGTAATTATTTTTATTGTTCTTAAAAAATAAGAACTGAGCTAGGTATACCAAATTCAATAAACATACAGTCTGTCAAGAAAGTCTTGACAAATAATTGAGGGCGCTGCTATCGTTCACATGGTAACACTATTTAAAGATTAACTGTGTTAAAGTAAAACACTGTAAGCGAAAATTTTTTCGTAATTATTTTTTTGTTCCTTTAAAATGATTTTTTATCAACCTATAAGACACAAAAGTGTTACATACCTTATTTATTTTTACTTCCAGACATAAAAAACTTCCAGCAAATTATAAATATTAGAACATACACTAGTATGGCTGTCTGTATCCGACTGCGGTCATGTCATCTAGTGTGATTTTATATAATATAATTAAATGAAATAAATTGATTAAGGGAAAAATAAAAGAGATATAATTATTGTAATATAAAAGTATTTAATAAAAACATTAAGTTAAAAAAACACAGTATAGAAAAAATATTACTACTGCTCTATTCCATTAATATTCGAAGAGCATTTTTTGTATGAAAATCCTATGCTGATTAAAATTTTTCGCAAAAGTTCATGGCTTCCTTCAAAATTTAAATCGCCCCGTACAACTTGCAACAAACCTCTCAAAGTGGGCACCTCTTTTTTTACTGTATAAAAAATGCACTTTTTGCCTTATGGCACAGATGTCAAAATCATCCAATTCTTTTTTGGTCGCTCTTTCCTGTGTTTACCCGGTGTTGTAAATTTGCCTCGGGTTGTATTTCCCTCCTTGACAATTCTTCTTACAGAACTCAGGATGTGCCTGAAAAAAAAAACATTGAAATTCATGAGCAACACATTAATTTATTTTTCTAGAATCAGTTTCAGAGTTACTCAGTTTAGCTACTTATCACACTGCCAATGAGCTGATGCTAATGTTCGGCAATATATTTTTGTATTTTAAGTATATTAAATAGATTAGATATGAAAAAAGGAGAAAATTGAAAAGTAATATTATGTCGTATATAGTAGTAATACGCTTCGTCTAACCTAAATGGCGCTTACCGTGTTTTGTTCCTTGACCGTCACTACAATCTGTCATCTGTCATTTATTAGATACATTCGAAACAAATTAAATACCCTAGAATGTAGTCTAATAGACTTGTTATACATTTAAATGTTAAAATTAATCAAGAAAAAATAATTTAAAGTATAATGAACACAGTACTTACCAGTCATTTGAGATCTTCGCTCGAAAACATTATTGATGTCACATGATAGCTTTCCGGCTTCAGACTCCGCCAAACAATGCGTATACACACTAAAAATTATCCGCCTAGATCCACTACGAATTGTTTTACTCATATTATTGTTTTTAAAGTCTTTCAACGTTAAAAAATATTAAAAACAAAGAATCCACCACTTCTTAAATTAACCTCAACCCAAAACAACACAAGAAAATGACAAGAATGATGGAACTGCTAGTATTGCCAGTAAAATAATTTTTTGTTTCTCAGTTTACCCACGATCAAGACTTTATTGACAGACTGTATGTCTTATTTATTTAATACATCAAGTATTTCACAGCGTCATGTTAATTCGTTATTCAAAGTCAAATAATTAAAATTTAACATACCTATTTTTTCAAAATTGCTATTCTTAAAAAATATATGTCTATTATTTTTAACTCCCTCTAAAAATCGAAAATTCAACGTCTAACAAACAATAATATTATCGCTGACCGCGGCGAACATCGGACCGAATGATCATTCGAATGATTTCACTCGGCGTTGACATTAGTTACTAATTTTATTCGAATAGAATTAGTAACTGAGTAAATAATCGAATTAATAATCGACGCCAACGGCGAGTGAATCATTCGAATAATCATTCGGTCATTAGTTACTAATTTTATTCGAATAGAATTAGTAACTGAGTAAATAATCGAATTAATAATCGACGTCAACGGCGAGTGAATTATTCGAATAATCATTCGGTCTGAAGTTAGCCGCGGGCTGCGGCAAAAGACAAAAGACATACGTTCACCAACATTCACTCACATTGTAAGGAGATTAGACAAAGAAAGACAATAAAAACTCTTTCCTTGTCTATGTTAATAAGTTTTCGTTTGTCAAATACGTTACGACATTCTGTTATCATCTGTCTTCTTCTTATATATGAAGCCAATGGTATATCAAATGAGAGAGAAATATATACTTAAGAATCTTTTTTATTCATACCTAATTTTCATTCGAACGATGTGAATGAGTCGAATGCGAACTATGGTTTATTCCGCTCTGACTTATTAATCGGTTAGAAATTTTGAATAAATACTTTGTCTTAATTATATCTAAACTACCCGTAATTAAAAGTGGAAATTTACCAGATACAATTGACCGCGAAGCGGCTGACGTAGGCATAGGTAAACAATTGTGTTTGCTGCACAGCAAACACATTTGGCCGCGAAGCGGCCACAATAGCAAAGATGGAAGTTTGCCAGATACAATTGGCCGCGAAGCGGCTGACGTAGGCATAGGTAAACAATTGTGTTTGCTGCACAGCAAACACAATTGGCCGCGAAGCGGCCACAATAGCCGCCCGCAGGGCCTAGCAGTAAGCAATCGGCGAAGCCGATTGCTTTCCTGCTAGTTTAATTTATTTTCGATATCTGTGCAAAAAAGTGACTGAAAGGTTATTTTGGTTTCTAAACATCTTCGTTGCATCAGCCCAACCCCTCGCCCCTCAACCAAAGGTTCTGTACTTAAGTAGTCTAAAAATAAATAGGTAGGTATGTAGGGAAAAAGTGACAACAAATACATTATATCTACTTATTATCATGGTAAACATACAAATGCATGGCAGAAAATTGTATCAACATTTTCTAGGCTCAATTGGAGGATTTTGTGGGCCCCCATAGAAAACACATCACTTAGGCCTGAATTCATTAATTATCCTGAATTACGCCATAAAAGCATAATTTTCAGTACAAAGTAACACTTTTAAAGCTTACCTTAACCTATAATTCATCTAAGTATTGACTCTGAATTCAGGCCTTAAATTTTTCCATTTACTTATCTTCTGTTATGATTTTTATGTCACCATATTATCGCTGTATATATAATTAATCCTATGTGATATTTTAGTACATTCAGAGGTAAACGAATAAAACTGTTTTAAAAAATAATTGCGCAGTCTAAATTTATAAAAAATATTTTAAATAAATATTAGGTAGACTTTCCAAATGAATGGCAATGTTTTTTTTTTATCTCCATTATTTATATGAAAAATTGATTTGTTCATCTCAGAATGTACTAAACGGCACATAGGATTTATTATATATACAGCGACGATATAATATTCCAAATTTTATTTATGTAATGTAATCATTTGTGCAATTACATTTTAGGCAATAAGGGGTTTGTTGTTTTTCTAATGAAAGTTACATATTAGTTTTTGAATATAGAAAGTCTAGAATAGAAAATGGGTAGATCGATATCCAAGATAATTGCCATTTTGGTTAATTGAGACATGATGTTACTGTACTGATAGTTAAGGATATCAGAACCCCGATTTGTTACACATTTTATATAATTCTTTAACTATCCATTTAAAAAAATATTTATTTAAAAGAAAAATCTACGACAAATATGAAGTTGTTATCAAATGTATCAGCCTTTTAAACAGATAAACCCATTCGCGTTTCATGCTGGTACTAAGAAATAATTTGGAATTCCCCCATTTTAATGTGCATTAATTTGGCAAATAATTATTTTGAAAATAAATGCCTACCAAATTTGACCTGACATATTGGTTTTGTAAATATATAAACTGGTATGGCCAAGTACTTACGTTACATCAAAGCTGACAGAAATTTGGAAGATCTGCTATCTAGAGAAATGTAAGTCAGACTGGTTAAAGCACTGGTGTTCTCCATAGCTCTGTATGGAGTCGAAACATAGACCCTGAGAAAGAAAGAATGTCTTTGTTCTTCAGGAACTCTGTCCTGAAGAACAAAGACATTCTGTTTCCATAAAATGCAGAAAAATAAAACTTTTATACTTCAGGCACATTGTTAGAAGAGAAATTGGTGATTACTGGGAATGTACAAGGATGGAGGGCGAGAGATTGATTTCTAATAAGAAGGACAAAGTCTGAGAGATGAATGTAGCCATGCTATCAAAATATATTACAGATGTCTCATAGAGATGAAGCTATATTTTTATATGGTAAAGTAGGTATGGGAGTCTTTTTGGGTGTTCGTAGGGTTTGTGACCTATCGTACGGCTGGCTTAAGTGACCACCTGTATGTACACACAAGTGAATGTAACATTCACCATTTCACCCATGCTAGACTACCACATCTATACAAATTTTGGAAGTTGTATATACCTATGTTTAAGTTACACAACTTGTTTTGTATGCGAGTTGTATTTTTATTACCCCCACCTACAGTCCAAAGCTTTTTCATTCCTATCATCCAATACAGACTAGTCTACTAAAACAACCAACTGTACCTACTATTAGACACTTTTTATTTGTGACATTTTAATATTAAAAAAAAAAACAATTAACTAATTTATCTAATTGTAACACAGTTATATCAAATAATCTGTATAAATAAAAATGTTAATGTTCGTTTGTACAAAATCGCTAATCTCTGGAAGTTCTTCATCGATTGCTTTGAAATTTTGGCACAACGTTGCATTCAAATATGATGTTTTTGTATACCTACTTTGTTTTTAAATACCTATTATTTAGTTATATAAATCAAAATGTAGTTCTTTAGTTTGACCGATCGGACTCAAAATTTGCAAACTTATTCTTTAGGACCCGGCAACACTTTACCTCTCCCCTCTACCCCCCCCCCCACCGCCCGCCTATTTTGAGAGACCACTATCAGACGGATCTGCTTTACACATCAACAGTTTCTTATTTTACTTGTAACCTGTGTATCTTCACATACTCCCGGAGCATATCTCCAGTTAAGGAAAATACATTAACAATACGAACGCTCTTTCATTCCACAACTCCGAACCATTCTTAAATATCTTTTTGTAAAAAAATTTATGTAAATTAACTGTTCAGAAGAGAACTTATACTCAAAATTAAAAGTCCATACCAATAGTGAAATACAACAAAAAAGTCATAATGATATGGAAAAATCATGTAGGTACATACTTTGAAAATATCCACACAAACATAATAAAGTAATAATTCTATATTGCAGTCATCCATGTAATTGCAAATGACTATGTATTTAATGCAATCATTCTTTTAAAATTTTCTTAGTTTGCTGGCTTTGAGAATCCAGTGTAAATGCAATTTCAATTATGTATTAGAACAAATTCATTAGTTTTCCAAGATAAAAAATCAAAAGATTTTTGCCAGTAAAATGAAGATATTTATTTGTATGTGTATGGTGCACGGAATAATCATCCGTATTCTGAAATAAGCAATATTGCTATTTCTGTATCTTGACAGCTATTGTATAACATAGTGACGCCATTTTTTTTGATAGGTTTGAAATTAATGAATTCAGTCAATTAGAAAGCTCATTATTCGAAATTATGAATAACTTAACATTTGTTTACGTTTTAGAGCTTTCTGATTGATTGAATTCATTAATTTCAAATATGCCAAATTTAAAACATCGAAATTGGAGGCGATACAATGTTATACATACCTGTCAAGACTGGAATAAAGATCTGACATCCCAATATTGCTATTTTCAGAATAACACAGATTTATTTGATGTATGTTTTTTAAGTTTTGATGTAGGTATTATTAATGACCGTATGAAATGAATGATTTTTAATTCAGTACAATGGTTTAAAATAAAAGACACAACATAGAGTATATTTTCATTTTATTTTTATAAATAGTTTACAAATGAATAAATTAATATACAAAGTATCATATAGCAGTGGTAATGATTGGCTAAAAATAAAACAATGGATACATTATACCAAATAAATAAAAAAAAATCATTATGCGCATTGCTACACGCAAACTGATTGCGTGAAGTTTAAAATATATTTGAGTACCCTACAAAAATCACGCTACTACAAAGAAAGCTAAAACCCTTATAAAAAGTTTACTTCACATTAACGATATAAAAACGTTCACATTTAAGGAATGGTATTATATCTAAGACATTAAAATAAAAATGTAACTTCTACGAGTAGAAATAAAATATGTTTGAATATAGAAAGAAACAGAAGCTTTAAATAAAAGATAAATTTTATAAAATCTACTAAAAAAGCTAATGTATGCCTACATTTTAAAATTATATGTTAAAAGAATATAATTAATCTAAATAAATGCACAGCATATACGTAACCTAGAAATAAAAAGCCAGATGCATTGCAAAAATGTCTCTTGAAATATTCTCTGTAGAGCCAGGACTAAGATACACTGCCTCAATAACTTTCCCACCAGATGCTACAATTTCTCTAACATAGAATTGATGAGAGTTATCATAAAAATCTTTAAGTACAGAGCCTGACGTATGTCTTCAAATAATATTTTAGCAAAAGCAATAAAAAATAATATTTCAAAAATACTTTATTGGTTGACACATACAGATTATTTGTAAAAAATATATATATCAAAATTATTGGTTGGATGAAGTATTTATCGACATTAAATGCACGGATCTGGTATTGCGCACGTCCCTATATTAGTATGTTTTGGCTACGATTTACTTACGTTTTACTAAACGCTAAATTGTTATTTTTATGAAATATGAATGAGTAAGATGAAGGAATTTGTAAAATAACTAAAATAATTTAAATATCATAGGAATCTTTTAATTTAGATCAAATATTTAGTCTATGCACTATACCACGAAAATTGTATTTTGCCATGGAATTATTAAAAACGATTTGTAAAATGTAAAAAAATCACACAATTTTAACAGAATATAAACAAATACAGAGAAAAATTTAAAGTAGATATAATGAATGATGAAATTATATTATATTCCTATGTATTATTGACTCACACAAATTCAGTTAATATTTCCGCAGTTTTTCATTTGAAACTACATAATATATACCTGCATTTATTATTACACATGTAAAGATGTGGCGTTGTAAAAACATTAAAAAAGTATGAAATGTATAAATTGTATACTTATTGCGAATTATGGACATTTTTGTTCTACATTATTATAAAAAAAGTTTATCCAATATACTTGAAGGCTTTCTGGCAGTTTTTGTGATACAAAATGTTTCTCGTGAGTGACTTAATTTTAATTTAATACAAATTTATGCACTTATACATCAAAATAAATACTAAAAGTAGTAATAAAAACTGTAAAAGTAATATTTAGCATTTAAATAATTGATGTTTCCTTTCACGTAATGTATTATTAGTCATATTTATTTCTTCAATTTGAAAAAAATAGGAATATGTATTCACTTTATAAGTAATATTCTGTTGTCAGAAAATGCAAAATAAATCTTAAAATACTTGTAAAAATCATGGATCCTCACTGTTGACAAATACATATTTATATATATAGTATAATAATAGCAAAATGATCTGATGCAAACATGATTTATGTCATCAGCACTGAACTAGACAAGCTTAGTATTGCAGTGTTAACGCATTATCAAAAGTAATTTATTGATAATTGTAATATTAATATGATTACAGCCCGCGCCAAAAAGACAACCCACTTATCACATGTTTTGTCTAAAAAAGCCTACATTTTCTCATATTACACATAACAAGTCAAACTACCATCTTATACCAAACTGTAAACGCCTTTTATTGTATAAATATAGTTAACCATGACACCATCGCGATTGACCGAATTGCAATCATTAAAGACTTGGCCAATTATATCCCAATTTGATATTTTCCTTCTACAGAACACACTACAATATTGCATATACATATATGTTTACCATGAATAATGGCCTATTAAAAACTATTATTTTCACTATGTTCAGAACATTCCAATGTTTATCATAAATAAGCTTGTCACAAACGAATAAGTGAATATATTTATCATAAATAATGAGTTTTTGTTTATTATTATAAAAGCTATTATCATCATATTAGATCACTCTACTGAATGAAAATTAATTTTGAATTTGGCCATTAGTCATGATAGGCAGCGATATGTATCATTTTAAAACATTTAGGCCAAAGACTAAAATTATCTGTTTTCTGTAGTGATAAATTTTATAGTGAAATGCACTGCTTGACCATGTGCCAAACCATGAACGTCAGACAATTAAACTAACGCAAAAGAAACATAAATATCTTTTTAATGTATAAATTAAAAGTTTCACACATAAAGAGACCAGTCAAACCCTTTGGTTCAGTGATGTAAAACAATCTTATTTATTCATGTGGTATACAGACAAATATTTGTTTTGCACTTTTAGGTATTTAAAAGTTTATTAAAAACTTTAAAATATAAAAATGGCACCCGGTCAAGAAACGCGTAATCACGTGTTGTTTTCTTGGAATTTACTATCTGAGAATCTAGTCAACATAGATTTCGCAGAGGCAATCACTACACATGGATACAATAAAATCAATCGCAAGAATGTCAAAAATGACAGTAAAAAATCATCATACTGCGTTACATACATAGTTTAAAAAACCTCAATTGTTAGGAATAATGGGCCAGGAGTTAGTACTCCCAGTGCGTGGCTTGCTCGATGCTCTTGTCTCCGAGGCGGAAGTTTCCATTCTTGGTGGCAGCCAGGTACTCGCCCGTCACGGCGCGGATGGCGATCCTCGTGGGCTCACGCAGTTCCAGGTGGAAACCGCACGGGTTATCCGAGTCGCAGGTCACACCCTCGCCATCTGGATGCCAGTACTTGCCATTCTGACCTGAAATTCAAGAGACAATGTAAGTTATTCATTGCATAATTACTATTTAGACATTTTCTCTATTTTCAAATGTATATAAATTAGTACCACAGAGTAAAAAAAAAATTACAAAGATGAACTAAACCCATTCTTTAGGAAAAAGGATTGACTCAAAGGCGTCGTAGTGGAAGAATGTCCCCTCGCATATGTTTATAATACATTTAGTTTTTATTCTTGCACAATTAAATGCTCTAATAAAAAAAAGTATTTTTTAACAATAGACATTGTTTTATAAATTTTTAAAATTTTATTAAAAGGATTCTTTTAATAAAAGGCATCTTCTTTACAAAGACATTATGCTTTTCTTTAGGAGTATTTGGTTTAACTTTTTCATAATTGTTTTAAAATTTACAAGCTCGTAGTAATTTGATATCATTGAATCATATTAAGTTTTTAAACATGGCACCAGGTTATAAAAAAAATTATATTAGTCCATGTCTATATTTTTTGGTGGTCTGCACTAATTTCCATAACAAAATTTGGTACGTACGTATTACAGAAGGGATTATGAGCTTTCTTTCGGCTATATTGGGAGTAATGTCGTGTGACTGAAAAGAAATTTGAATATCTTACCTTTGAAGTAAACAATTCCTTTGGGTCCTCGCTCGACCTGAATTGTTTCATAAGTGGCTTTGTTGCACTCCAACTTGGGGCTGGAGGAAGACTTGAAACCGACGAATCCTTGCTCACACTTCAACACTAAGATGGGTCTGGAAACAAGATTGTTAATAAGATATTTATAAGAAAAATTAATCAAATTATTCGGAATATTTAATGCAATAAAGGGCCGTCTTAAATCTGAGTATAAAAAAAAATTGGAAAAATGTACAACAGAACCACATTTTTAATATGGCAAAAAATGTGTGAACCAAGTGTGTTTGATGGAAAATAATAATAAAGGTTTCTTTTTTAATTTTTTTCGAATGAACTATTGACAATTCTGTAAGTGTGAGAAAACATATTATGTATGTATATAAGAAGTTATGAAGTTCTGGCAGCATCGATCTTAGTGTAAAATTACCTTCCACATGTAAATAATAAATAAGGTATGAAACCATAATACCAAGACACAAAGGCTACTCTAACAAAACAAAACACAGGTAAAAATATTTTCAGTAGGCATTTGTAATAATTAGCATATTGATTGGACAACAAAATTCAATATGAAATCAAAGGGAAGAATAGCCTAATATCAAAGAAGAACGTTCATTGAGAGGAAAGTTGAAAACGAGAGGTTCTAAATAATTTAAATAGAATTAATTAATTAATTAATTTTGATTAATGAGGAAGTGGTATATTAATCAATAATTTAGAAGCATGATGTTAATTTGATACATATATTGTGTGGAAAAAATAAAAACATAATAGAAATGGCACTTAATATGTGGATTATTCAGCATAGGAGTTTTATATAATTTTTTTTTTGATTTGCTAAGTTTCACCGGTACAAGTTACGGATCTAATCCTGGTCTCCTTGAGATGCTTATATTCATATTAGTTATATTTCTGACTGTAAATAGTTATATTTCTAGCACTGACTGTTCACATATATTAGCTATTTTGTAATATTCATTTTGGCTTCAACTGGACTAAGAAAATTTAGCAAACTATTAAATGGTCAAGTAAAATAGGCATTATTCAGTAAGATGAGGTAACTCGTGGTGGCAACCAATGTGTAAAAACAGTCAACAGTAAATGCATAGGAATTCTATGGGATGGGCATCAGTAAAAGTTTCATTACTAACAAAAAGGCATCATAAAAAGGATAAATAATGTGTTTGTTTAATTCTATGTAATAATTTTTTTTTAATATATTGGGATCTAGAACAGATCTTTAGATAGGTTAAATGAAAATTTATTTATATTATTTAACAATTTTACCTGTTGATGAGGTAGAAGAAGTATTTGCAGTTATCGTCCACAGCATCGGAGTTGGCGTAGAGATGTCCTGAACGTTTTGTGGTGATGTACTTGCCATTGTTGGCTCTGAAGGAAACTGCGCCGTCCCCTTGCCACTCCAGGTCGAATAGAGCATTGGAGGATCTAGGAACATATAAAATGAGTCAGACATACAGAGAAGTACTGCGCAAATTTACAGGCTGTGTTGTGGGGTTAAAATTTGTGACTCTTATTGACAAACCTACAGATTCAAAGTTTGAGGTTTAATAAGTTATAACTATTTTAGTAGCTTTTGGGTATTTGGTTACATATTTATTTTATTTTTGTATAATACAAATAAACACATGAATCTGGACGCAAAACTACCCTAGGAGAATAAAATTCAGGTAACAATGTTATGTTATGTTATATTTAATGTTGTTATTGTTATTTATTATTGTTATTGGGTGATTTTTTACAGGGTGGTGATTATTTATTTTTTATTGGCACTTATAAAAGTACGCATTGAACTATAGTTTTATTGGAAAATTGTTTCTAAAAATCATGAAATGACCGCGTTATATCTATTTCCGTAGTACTCCTCCTCCGTAACTGACATGCAACTTTTCCCGATGAATATTTGTTCGAGACAGAAGAGAAGATCATTTGCTTATTTAGAAATGAAATATCTACAATGTGGCATACTGATATTTTAATATAATAAACTATTTGTTAAAAACAATCATTTAAGAATTTTTTATCTTCTCAAATTGCTCTCAACTGTACAAAAAATGTTTTTTTTAAATTTCTAAATAAGTACGTGATATTTTTTCTGTCTCGAACAAACACATATTGGGGTAAGTAGCATCTCTGTCACGAAGGAGGAGTTCTATAGAAATAGACACAACGCGGCCATTTTATGTTTTTTTGCAATTTTTTTTCAATAGATATTCATATTTGTATTTCGTATGTCTATATAGTGCGGTGATAGAAAATCCGAGCTTAGTGTCAAGACAAAATTGACTATTTTCAAATTTGTGTACAGGCCCACTCTAACATATGCCCATCAAATTTGGATCTAAGGGGGGTAGCGGGAGTCATACTGATGGATATTGATGGATATAGTGAGAAGTGCTTATATAAGGCACTCACTCGGCATGGAGCCCCTATTCCTACACATAGAAAAATCACAGATGAGGTGGCTTGGACATGTGCTAAGAATGCCAGAGGAACGAATACCAAGAAGAATCCTCTTGGCAACCCCGGAAGGAAGACGGCCGGAGGGTCGTCCCAGATTAAGCTGGGAGAAGCAACAAAAAAACAGTGGTCCGTCCAGTAGTCAGCAAGTTAGTCCTATTTTCATAGCACAAGCGTTTAGCTTATTTTGAAAATAGTAAAAATATTTTATGTTTTACATGTTTGCATCTCTATTTTTTAAATTTTTTTTTTAATTATGGCAATAGAGAAAACGCGGCGATTTTACGTTTTTTTGCAAAAAAAAATCAATAAAAATTAAAAAAAAAATTACAATATAAACCTTAATAAATGCAAAAAAAATTAATCACCTTCTTGTAATATCTCCCGATTAAATTTTATTCTATTTTAGAGGAAATATATAAAAAATAAGGGATTTTTTTTAGACTTATGGAACTTTAAAAAGAAATAAAACACATAAAAACAGTGGTAAGGGCCATGGTATTTTATTTATCGGAAAGATAATTTTATACCCGGTTTGGCAACATTTTTTTCCAGCAACAGCAAATTTGACAGCTGAAAGCTGATTTGTGGTTTGCCACCATGAATAGACATACGCCAAAACAAAGCTTGCAAATTCATTTCGAAAATCGAGATATTGTAATCATATTTAACACTATTGGTATAAAATTATCTTTCCAAAAAAGACATTACAACGATTTTTGTATTTTATTTCATTTTAATTTTCTACATGTCATACCCACTAGGCTACGAGGCGGCCCTCGTAGCCTAGTGGGTATTACACCGGGTTTCTCACACTGAGGGTTCCGGGTTCGATTCCCAGTGAGGTCACAATTAATCTACGTGATTTACTCAAGCCTGGGTGTTTTCTGATGTGTTTCGCTTCTGTAGTTGCGCCTCTTGGCCTGTTGAAGCGGAAATAAAAAAAATATATAAAAAAAAACATATACGTACCTAGATACGTAATTTCAAATTCGTTGGAAAATTGTGGCCAAAAACACAATACGTGGTGTGGTGATGACGCAGAGTTTTGTAAAAATGACCAAGAATTTGTCAAATTTTGGATACAGGAAAAAATACTCACTTCTTGTCTCCCGAAGCCTGGATGCCTCCTCCGGTTTCCAGGGTCCAGTAGCGATCCTGCATGGTGCGCACGTACCAGCGCCTGGTGGACCAGTCAAACTCCAACTGGAAGGTCTCATGATCGGAGATTTCATCCTGATTGGCTGTGACGTCCACTCCTGTGAAAAATGAAAAAAAAAAAACATTAAATTTTATGTTATGTTAATTTGTTTTATAATGAAACATTTTTTCTGTTTTAATTATAAAGTAGGTATGTCCCAGGTATTCCGCGATATTGGTGTTTGGAGAGAAGAATTATAATATTTAAATACTTAGTAAAAACCTGTCTCCATTTTGATTGGTCTTTCTAATTTTTGAAAAAAAAAACATGTTAGTAATATGTTACGTACATTTTAAAAATGCTATTTTAAAAACGAAAAAATGTTTCATCAAAATGTAAATATGTTAACGCTATCACGTTAAACACCACGCGGAATTTCAGTAAACAAATTTTTAAAATACATGTCTTTATCAATACGACTGTCATCCTGCATTCTATATATTTTGTAAAAATATATAATTATTAAAGAAACGCACCCGTTGGTATTCATTTTGATTACATTTACGGATGCTAATTAAACGCGTGCGCTAAATATTTTTTGTAGCGGTTAATTATACCTAACCTTATTTTACTTACCTAAAACCTAACTTGCAGTTGGTATACGTCTGTCCTGACGAAGGTACACAGGCATCGTAATCGGCCGACCGCGGAGCAATCAACACAACTATTATTACAAACGGTTATTTGTTTAAATTGTCAATTTTGTTTAACCACAAAATTAATGCTTCTAACATAAAATAATTTTTAAAACGTTAATTTATTAATATAATAAGAATAACAGAAGAGCAAGACACGCGGAAAACCCAACAATATGCGAACGTCCTACCTAGTGAAACTGTGGAGTAGATTTTTTTTATGAAGAGATGAGATGATAAATATTCTTATATTTTTATTCATATAAACATTTTTTCTGTTCTCAAACAAGGTTCAGGGTTTTTATTATGGAAGCAGAATAAACTCGATGGTCTCCCGGGATGAAGTCTGACCACTCGATCCCTAAGCGAGTGTCTTACCTACCACTAGATCAACACGCACGTCGGCTTAGATTATTCATTTTTTAAATCATTAAAAAGATGTTTAATCAGTAATTCAGTATTTATTAAATTTTTATCATCACACGAACACTTCTCGCCGAGAAGACGCGATGTGAATACCGATGACAGATGACAGGATGTATTCCGGCGGCAAAGTATTATTTTTCACTCGGAAAGGATTTCTGTTTACCGGTAGGGTACAAAGGGTACGCTCGCACTACGAGTTTTTCGCCGCGCGGCAAAAAAACCTGCGACATTTTGACGTGCGGCGAAAACAGTAGGCGCGCGCACTACGGCATAATGCCACTGATCAGTTTGAAAATGGATTTAGTAGAATAGCTTGTATTTCCACTCTCATACTTAGAGCTCGCAAAAAAAGAAGCGGTTCTGGGTACATCCTTTTAATTCGTGATCATTTGAACAACGGGCAGTTCTTTAAAATATTTGGTGAACTTAACGATTACCCCGAAAAATTGTTCCAATATTATCGAATGAATAAAGAATGTTTTTATGAACTTTTAAAACTAGTTGGACGTTCTATCACATATAAAAATACTCCATTCAGAAATGTTTAATGTTTCTATCACTATATTCTTTTGAAGTAATATTGAATTGAATGAAGAATTGAAGAAATGTTTAATGTTTCTATCACTATATTCTTTTGAAGTAATATTACAATGGTGGTCTTCTCTCAACTTCCGCAATTAGCATTTCAATATTAAAATCTTCATCCAGATCAGCAGAATTATTGCTTATAGCCATTGTTCTTTCACATAAAATATTATATGGTAACAGCGAAACAGCGCGTAATACGCGCGGTCAAGACTTTAAAAAGATGCGTTATTTTGCCGCTGACCGCCGCGCCGCAAGCGAGTTGTAACATCTTAGCGCTTGTTCAGACACAGCGGGAACCGTTCAGTTTCAGAATCGCGTTTCGAAACACGCGATTTGTGTCATCTGTTCACACAGCCGCGGTTAATAAGCGATTTGTGCGCGCGAAAATAAACGTCAGTTTGACAGTTCTGGAGCCGTTCTCCATCTTTGAATATCAGAGATATATTCGCTCATTACTTTGTTAACGACGGCCGTGTTCCATGGCAAGACACATAAATATCATTCTGTAAGTTCATTTTTGGTAAATAAATACCTACTTCTCTAAAATATTATTTTTTTCCACCATTTCCAAATATCTCCACCAACTCCTGCCAAGCTTGGTTCTTGGCATATTTGAGTAATCCTCACACTGAAGATCCCATATTACAGATCTTTTCTCCACTTCATCAATAAAAAATTCAGTGTCAAAGCGATCCATAACCATAGAAAAGAGAATATAATCCACGCGTGCTCCTGTTGTGACATGGAACCGTGCGGTGCCCGCAACGCGACTGAACGCTCTCGTAAGCGCTTGTTCAGACACAGCGGGAACCGTTCAGTTTCAGAATCGCATTTCAAAACACGCGATTTGTGTCATCTGTTCACACAGCCGCGGTTAATAAGCGATTTGTGCGCGCGAAAATAAACGTCAGTTTGACAGTTCTGGTGCCGTTCTCCATCTTTGAATATCAGAGATATATTCGCTCATTACTTTGTTAACGACGGCCGTGTTCCATGGCAAGACACATAAATATCATTCTGTCAGTTCATTTTTGGTGAATAAATACCTACTTCTCTAAAATACTCTTTTTTTCCACCATTTCCAAATATCTCCACCAACTCCTGCCAAGCTTGGTTCTTGGCATATTTGAGTAATCCTCACACTATTACAGGTCTTTTCTCCACTTCATCAATAAAAAATTCTGTTTCAAAGCGATCCATAACCATAGAAAAGAGAATATAATCCACGCGTGCTCCTGTTGTGACATGGAACCGTGCGGTGCCCGCAACGCGACTGAACGCTCTCGTAAGGCCCCATAGTAATAGGATCGTGCGGGCGCCGTGCGGGTCTATTTTCTAGCGGTTGGGTTAGCGCTTGTTCAGACACAGCGGGAACCGTGCCGTTTCAGAATCGCATGAGATCCGTGCGAGTCTCATTTACCTAGGTTTGTATGTAATCGTTTAGACACAACCGTGCGGTTAGTCAACCGCTGCGGTGCCCGCAACCCAACCGCTAGAAAATAGACCCGCACGGCGCCCGCACGATCCTATTACTATGGAGCCTTACGAGAGCGTTCATTTGCGTTGCGGGCACCGCACGGTTCCATGTCACAACAGGAGCACGCGTGGATTATATTATCTTTTTTATGGTTATGGATCGCTTTGACACTGAATTTTTTATTGATGAAGTGGAGAAAAGACCTTTAATATGGGAGAAAAGATCTGTAATAGTGTGAGGATTACTCAAATATGCCAAGAACCAAGCTTGGCAGAAGTTGGTGGAGATATTTGGAAATGGTGGAAAAAAATAGTATTTTAGACAAGTAGGTATTTATTCACCAAAAATGAACTGACAGAATGATATTTATGTGTCTTGCCATGGAACACAGCCGTCGTTAACAAAGTAATGAGCGAATACATCTCTGATATTCAAAGATGGAGAACGGCACCAGAACTGTCAAACTGACGTTTATTTTCGCGCGCACAAATCGCTTATTAACCGCGGCTGTGTGAACAGATGACATAAATCGCGTGTTTTGAAACGCGATTCTGAAACGGCACGGTTCCCGCTGAGTCTGAACGAGCGCTTACGGGTACCGCAGCGGTTGACTAACCGCACGGTTGTGTCTGAACGATCACATACAAACCTAGGTAAATAAGACCCGCACGGATCTCATGCGATTCTGAAACGGCACGGTTCCCGCTGTGTCTGAACAAGCGCTTACAGATTTTTCGCCGCTGCGTTATTTTGCCGCAAAGTGCGCAAAATCTCGTAATTTGCAAGAGACGTGAATAGCAATTACTTGAGAGTAAGTATCGTCGGAGATCTAGCAAAAATATCTAAAAGAATATATTGAAAAAAGATTTCATAATCGTTAAATAAACCACGAGAAATCAAATTCATTGCCTATCATATATAAAAAGATGTCGTGACTAAATAATCATTTGAATAATGATAATCTGATGTTTTGGTAATATTTCAAATTGAAAATGGCTGTCACTCTGACAAATTAGTAAACATATCCGAAGAACGGCTAAACGACGTTAATATTGATAAGTGAATTTAAAAATACGATGTTTTCAGACGAGCAGTCTTTTCGCCTCGCAGAATACTAATGGGTTCACTTCCTGTATCCTGTCAAGCGCCAAGAATACGAGAAAACAAAAAATGAAGTCCTTAGAAATGTGCTCATTCACGGGAAAAAAGTTATTATTTAAATATTAAAACAGGCAGGACTTACACGGTATAAATATTCAGCTGCGTTCGGAATGCTCTGAACTTAATCTGAACCGTAAGGAAATATCGGAAAATCTAGAAAAACTAAAAAAACAGATATTGCCCCAATATTGTCAATTCTTGATATCGAGTTGTTACCCGACGGTAAAAGTGACGGAACATGGATTCACGTTTTTGCTAAGCCCTAGTATATAATTATAGTATCTTTTTGGCGGTCCGCGGAGAGGCAGAGGTAGCCACATCGCTATCGTTGCCGCCTTCGGGTTTGCTGGCCTGGGGTTCGCCCGTGGAATTTGTTTTTCTTTGCCTTGAATTTGAACGAAGTTACGAGGACAGACAGACAACGATTATTATATTTAGATAATAGTTTATACGTGTGGTGTTGAATAAAATGTATAACAGTTGTGAGTGAAGGTTTTATAGGTATTTATATATTTACTTTTTAAAATTTTTTTATATATATTTTTAGATATATAATTTAATATATATTTACGTAGGTAGATATACATAGGTAAGTACCTACTTTTGATATCCTCTGTCAGATGAATGTGTCGTTTTTGAGAAAATACACATTTTTAGTTTTGTATGTCTTCGAGCACCATTTTATAATACAAAAGTTTAGAAACGCTATTAAAAAACTCTGCAACAGTCCACAGTACAGATTAATCGACTAGTATCACAATAAATAAGCGCCGTGCATTAATTACTCCGCAGACATCCCAGCGATCATTGGTTTCTATTGCCGCAATAAATCCAAAAACATATCCATCATTCTTATCTGCGCTGTAAGTGAAATCGTGACGATGCAGTATTAATTTAAATGTATTCGGCGTTCCCACGCGAATGTGCGAATGTAATTGAACGTAAAAAAGCGGCGACCGAATCAACAAGAAGGGTAACGAGACCTCCCGCGCTAAATGGCCAGAGATTGATCGCATCGCCGCCATCTTGGCCGGCCCCGCAGGTCCGATGTTAAGCCGTCCGTTTAAATATGGAATAATCTTTTCGCGCACGCGTTCCGCAGATTCCGAATTTGAAAGTCATCCGCTTCCCGCGCCGCTGGGCCCGCCGCCGTTCACGCTCTGCTTGCCGGATATAACGAGCGGCGAGCTCTATACTTTCGGTGGCGAGGAAATGTGCACACACGGAACGCCAGACGCCAGATTCCTCTGAATACGAACGTGCGGGTCCGGCTGTGCGCGCCGCCGGCGACAGCCGCTGAAACCTGCGGAAAATCCATTTGAAAACGCCGCCAGCCAATCCAAAATATGCAATATTCACGGCGTGAAATGGAAATAGTGGATACACATTTTAACGTAGGTACTATTTTTATAGAAAAGCGGGTTCCACAACACTGGTTTCTACAGCCTCTTACTTTTGAATATGAAATATAATTCGCGGTGATTAGAGTTGAAAATAATTATTCGTATGTACCTACGAAAAATATTTGTAGTAACTAGGGTCCGGATTCGTTTGAGCAAACGCGGTACCGTAAATGAATAAAATATTTTGATTTCCTAATTCATTTTATAGAAGTGGAATAATGCAGAAAAATAGGTTAGTAAGTGAATATTCTAGGTTGCGTAAACGGAGCTTCCGGAACATTTTTAACACTGGTCTTAGATATTTCAATACAATATTTGTTAAACACATTACATATTAAAATAAAACACAAATCACTTTGTTTTCACCACTTTATTAGATTAAACAATCTACATGTTTCGAGAACAATGTTCCCTTCTTCGGGATTATTTGTGTACACAAATAATCTTCTAGTTACTTGAACTTCAGATTGTTAATTAATTGTTTAATCTAATAAAGTAGTGAAAACAAAGTGATTTGTGTTTTATTTTAATAATAATGTCACCACAAAGTTCAAGCCTTCATACAGAAGAAAAAATATTCTTCGAACAGTTAACATTACATATAATTTTTATATATAGCACGTAATTGACGTTGGGCGAATCGGAATTTCTAAAAAAATATGCACATAAAAATACATCGGCGAGTTTAGATTCTTCCGTCTGCTTTAGAGCGCAAAATCGCGTACCAAGAAAATAATCGTCGCGCGGCCGCTGATTGTCGTTGCACAAAGTGCCTACCGGGCAATGTTAGCAAGGGTAAAATATGTAGGTACGTAATTGGATGCCAGCCGCTAGCCCTCTTGTTAATCCGGTCGGATCGACTTTTCAGCAGATTGCATCGCTGGGGGCAAAGTCCTCTGATTACATTTTGAATATGCAAAGGCATCGAATTTAATTGGCCCGCTTTATTGTCTTCGGCTAAAAACCTCCATCGCTTTTTATGGTCTCTTAATTATTAAGTTACCTACAACATAACAAATTGTAAGACGTTCCACTGAGTAGCAGTTGCAAGCTATTAGAAATAATGTCTATTGACATATTGTTGTCAGGCGAATGAAAATGTACAATGTCGCAGAACAATCGTAGTAAATGGATTTGTAGGTAATGATTGTAATAATTTTATATAGGTAAAAATTGTATAAATTTTGATAATAGAAATAAGGAACACGTAAGATGTTAAAATGGTAATAGCTATTCAGAATTTTCCTAATAATCTTTTGGAAACAAACGATTCTTTTGATAATTAATAATAATAATAATAATTGGATAATTTGTATAGCGCCGTTTTCGCGAAATACTCACCTCAAGGGCGCTTCTTTACACAGAGAAATTATTATCTTACAAGACAACTTACTGCTAGAAAAGAAAAAACTTATTTACTATTACTTATTCACTAGGTGGCATACAAGAAGTGGAATTAAAATTGAGTACTATAATAGTTTGTGAGTCCCTGAAAGAATTATGTGTTTTCGCGGAGTGCACAATATGAGTGGAAAACATTAGCTAGCGTTGTTGTGGTCAGATTCTATAGGCTTTTATAGGATTGTCTAAATAAATGCGTCTTAAGTTGTTTTTTGAACAGTGGTAAGCTGTCAGTTTGTCTCAGTTTGTTAGGTAGTTTGTTCCATAACTTTGGTCCAGCCACTGCGAAAGCACGATCACCGAAATTAGTTTTGTGGACGCGATTTACTTCAGCTAACCTATTAACCATTAACATGGGTTTAGAAATTTACAAACAAATAACGCAGTTGGATAAATTAGAAATAAGAAAAAGTGTTACTAGCAAATTAAATATTATAAATAACCAGGTCCTTTTTGCAAATAGTTATCTATTGAATGTGCTATCGCATGAATTGTTAATTCATTTTTTATTTTGTAAATGTTTCTACTTCAAATTTTTTTTTTTAGCAAACGATGTATCCTGATGAGGGGAGTGTTGATAATTTAGGAAAATAGTGGTTTATAAGAAGGGTTTTCTTGTTAATTATATGAAAATAATTAATGTTATAAATATAACATTTGTGACATTTGCGTTAAGCCCCAGAATTTAAATTTGGGCGCCTTCGCCGGCCATGGCTTCCCTCGCGTAATTTAACGTGCTTGAATTCATTAATTAGTAGTTATTTACCAGCGGAATAAAAAATTTTTTATTACTAAATACGTTGGAATTTTTTATTTTATTTTATTTTTAATAATTATTTAATGACAATATTTTTGATAAACGTGCAAGTGTTCTCAAAAAATACACTTTTATAGAGAGTATTATTATGTGTCTCGTAGCTAGCTACTAGTAGCGAAAACTTCGGGAGAGTTTTTTCATTCAATTTAACGATAGTCTTACAAAAAATAAGTCAGAAAGTGCAAATTTTGGTGTCGCTTATTTCCGTAACTGTCATATTTCATCCAAAGTGTAAAGAATATTTTCTATTTAAAATTTAATGAAGACTCCCCGAAGTTTTTGCTACCAGCTACAAGACACCATGTATACCAATTTTTTGTAAGGAGAATTTAACATATTTCAGCTGCAAGTTACGCCTATGAAAACAGCCCCATTGTTACATGTAGAATATATGTCTTGTATTTGAATGAATCCATGGAGCACAGAATTTTACACGATATCCTTAAAACACTTAGGATATACAGGTTGTCCAGAACTAGTAGCAGAAACTTGGCCGGTAGATTCTTGCCTAAGTTATGAGTCTAAAATGTTGAAGCAACCATGACCTTATAGTTATGGAGCTATGCAATATCAAAGTTTGCATTTTTTTCAATATTTCTGACTTATTTTTTACAAACTTATATCGACTACGAAAAATTCATTCGTTTCAATAAAAGTTAAATAAAATAATAAATAAAAACTCTGAAAAATTCCAATAGGAATGTTATCCAAATAGAATTGGAAGGTTTTCATCATTTTATTTGACTTGCATTAAAGGGAATGAATTTTTCATATTAGATATAAGTTACTGTAATGATAGTCAAACGTTTTGCAAAAAATAAGTCAGAAATATTTTAAAAAAATGTATCTAATATAAATATCTATTTTCGAAACAGTTTAACACAACACAGTTCTAGCATATCTAAAAAACAAAAAAAAACAAAATTTTCCGAAAAATTATTAAGTCTACATTATACTTAATTTTTATTCTTTGTATACTTTATTATTAGATTCATATATAACTATATAATTGAATTGGCGACCTTGAATCACAGGAGCTGTCAAACTAGTTACGTAAGGCTTAGTATATTATGCTTCTGAGTAACCAAAGATTCCTGCATCAAAACTGCGGTACGTAAAATGCAATCTCCTCGCAAAAAGGATAAAATCCCTCTGTCTTTAGCTTGTTATCTGAGCCGTCATAATGATCACATTTAGCCTAGCGGCTCGTCTTCACGGCACGACGTGGTGGAAGGCTTGAAGGCAGGTTAGTCGAGGACTTTAATTAAACGACTACCTTCCTGTTGGCTCCCGCCTTTTTAGTTACGAGAGCGCCCGGCAGATGGAATCTCGTATCGTTTAAGGTAATTACGAGCATAATGGACTGCAAGAGAATCCTGCATCGCAAGATTTTCCAATGTTTCCATTCGTACTTCTAACATATTTCAATACGAAAACAAGAGATTTGCAGAAAATAGAATTTGAATACATTTCAAAACATAAAGATAATTTCAAAATAAATAAAAATTTGACTTGGTATTTATTACACAAGTTGAGTTTTGAAAAATATCACTTATAATAGTGAAAAATAGAGTGCGACCACGATAACTTGGCGTGCGAGGGAGGTCGCCCCTGTCGCGAAACAGAAGTTGCCAGGTTGTAAATTTATTACACAATATATAATGTACTGAATGTCCGGTGACCAGTGTCAATATAAATTTGGTCGGGTTTAAATCTGTCATACTATCAGACGGTAATATCGGTCCATTATTTGCTTTTTCAGCTTCGCAAAACTTTAATACTTCATTGGCAATTGTTCTTGCACCACCCCGGACTGTTTTGGTTGTTTTGGACATAATAATTCAGTGTATATTGGTAATCAAGATGTCACAGCTCCCGAGCAAATACAAAATTGTACTGAATGACAGGGCGAGGGGTTGCCGCCGGGTGCGGGCGGGGCGGGTTTTAGTTCCAATCCTGCCGCACGCCAAGTTATGTTGGGCAGGCAATATAGAGTTAGTCATTCATATCAGTTTTATTCGATATTAAGTTCACTTGATGATGAGAGGGACTGTTCCTCTCGAAACAATGGTAGTGATTATTTATATTACTCAACGTGTGTGTAAATAGCCTATTGGTCTAGCGGTTATGCCTCTCGCCTAGTGATCCAGTGGTTGTTGGTTCGAGTTCCGTTTCCCGACACCGGCAAGTTAGCCCTATTTTCATAGCATAAGCATAAAGCTTCACGTGAAAATAGCAAGAATATTGATGCGACACGTATCCCGTGTTCGCATCTCTGTATTAAAAAAATCACTATAGGGCTGCTACTGGTATCTAAATAACTTGAGAACTCGAGACAAATTACGAAGATGCCGCCATTTTAACCCCTACCGAAAGACTACTTCTGGCCTGCCAATACTTTGGGATTTCGAGACAAAATATGTTCAGATATGGTGTTTGCATTAGTGTTAAGACCCCTTTAAAGATTTCAGATGACAGGGTGTTCACAGAGGAGCTTGCAGTTACAAGAACAGCGAACGAATTTCAACATACATAATGTAATAATAGAAAGCCCTGAAAAGGAGGAGATCCGTCGTTCGAATCCCGGTAGCAGCCAAATATTTTTTCGTTTTTCTATATGATTTTTCTATATGCAGAATATTTTTGAGTTTGTTCAAATCTTTCAGAACGGTAGTACTGGATTTCTCTCTCTCTCTCTGGAGAGTCACAGAGACATCATTAATCAATTAATGTATATTACGGATGTCTCACAGAGACGAAACTGTATTTTATTATTATTATGGGAAAGTAGGTATATAAGTCATTTATGGTGTATATCGGACTTACGACCGATCGTACGGTAGCCTTAAGTGATCACTTTACACATATGTAACGTTCGCCATTTCCACCATGATAGAATATACCATGTCCTACTAAGACATGGTATATTCTATCATGTCTACCATGTCTTACTAAGACATGGTATATTATATCATGGTATATTCTATCATGGTAGAAATGGCGAACGTTACATATGTGTAAAGTGATCACTTAAGCCTACCATACGATCGGTCGTATGTCCGATATACACCATAAATGACTTCTATACCTACTTTCCCATAATAATAATAAATTACAGTTTCGTCTCTGTGAGACATCCATAATATACATTAATTGATTTTCTATATGTCTTTCTAATTGATTAATAAATTTAGTTTTAAATTTCACAGAACTTTGTTCTGAAAAATTGCAACTTCACAATAAGAATATGCTCTTGAATATAATAGTCATTCTTCTTGTTTTCACTGCACGCCCCTGGAATGTACATCTACGTGCAATATATTCATGCCACAAGTTTTTAACACTCCCGGTAACTTATTATTGTAGGTATGTAATATCCGTTAATCGAGACATGATATTCGCAATAATGACTGGGAATCCATGTGGACTACCTATGCATATTGATAATTATGGAGACATATGGTGATACAGTTATGATATTAACAGGAAAAAAACGTATTAGAAGCAGCTGGCTGATGTGGCGAGTCGACGAATTCCAGATTTCAATTATGGAATATACAAACGAAACCAATGCAATCAAAGAAATGAGTATGATTTGAATTACATACACGTCGCATAGATCGTCTGCCGAGTTCAGCAAAGGTCGGCGGATTAGCGTAACGTAGCGTTACTCGGATATTTTTTCCGGCGTTCAAGGTGTCAATGAAACATCAAAAATGATTTGATATTTAAATAATGTAATGAGTTGCAGAGGTAGCAGACGACCGAGACTTCTGATTGGTTGATTGTTTGGTTTTGCTTTTTTACGAGAGCGAAAATGTATTCTCGTGAAGTTTAAAAATGTAGACGTCGCATACGGTGCTTCTAAGATGTAACGGTGCTTCTAAGATGAATACTTTAATTAACTACTTACTTCAATGATACTATAATGCTCTGGTTTGTGTCTTCTGGGATATGCCGTGTTATTACGACCTTCGGATCCCATTGCAGGGTGCATGATCAAACCAGAAGATTCTGAGTGGCCGTGAAAAGCTAAGAACATTGATACTACAATGTTTTACAGAAGACAGGTCAGAAATATTGAAAAAAAATGCAAACTATGATGTCGCTTAATTCCTTAACTGTCGACATTCAAAAAATAAATTTCGTTATTTTAAATTGAATGAAGATGACCTGCCTAGAAGTTTTTGCTACTAGCTACGGGACGCCCTGTTTGATAATGTGATACACAGCACTGTGTGGATGTGAAAGATAGACCTAGCGAAAATATGAAATTAGTTCGGCCGAAATACAGGAAAATCACAGACCACTTAAATGTATAGACATGAACTAAAGCAAATTTTTTGGTACACAACCTGGTGCCAATGGGTTTGACCTCTTCAAAAAAATTGTAACGAGTTTGTAAATTTTGTAACAATTACGAAGAGGTTAAACTAAATATTATCTTCAAAAGTATTATGACTTTAATAAATAAGCGCTTTATTACAAGAAGAGACTATTGTATTAAGAGACTCACTTGGAACCATTTATTTTAAAAACATTTGTTGTAAAAATTTCTTTCGCTTTCTAGGGGGTTTAATTATGAAAGAATAAATATTTTAACCGCAGAATAAATGTGTCTTTAACCCCCTGTTCCGATCCCCTTTTCTAAAGAACTGATTTAGTTCATATCTGTAATTTTTTATACTCTGTGAGGGAAGTAGATTGTTTTGTTTCAAGAGTTGATTTAATGTACTTCTGTTACTTATTTTTATAAAATTAGCTACCTGTTTCGAAACGTCCGTGTATTTTTTATCCCTATGATCCGTGTCTTTTTTATCCCTATGATCCGAAGTCGGAGATTATCGAAAAATAAAAATAAAAGCTGGCAAAGAATACGGATTGATGAAGAGAGCTGCAGCGACAATGACTCTTAAGAACATGAAGACGCATTTCTCTGAGGGGAGGATGTCATTTCTGCAATGGACAGACAATCTTTTTTAGAATGTAACATATTCACGTGCTTCCACGTACCAAATGATTTATTTATATATGTACTTTCTTCGATTTATCGTAGCTATGACAACTCGGCAGATGCGGATATCTTCCATCTGTACCGTTCGACTGATCGGACTCAAAATTTGGAAACTTATTCTTTAGGACCCGGCGGGTAACATGGGTGACCGTTATAACCGTGATAAGTCATAAGGACTTATCACGAGAGGTGGTATCTTTCTTAGAGAATATAGTCGGGACAAAAGTAATAAATAACGTATAAAACAAAAGCCTAACATTATAAGAACGTATAGGAAGGTCCCGTTCCAACAAAGCTGTTAGTAGCTAGAGTAGAATACCCGAACTCCTATTGAGGTAAATTATAAGCCTTGTACATAGCAAGCAAGGCCAAAAGTAATTGTAACTCACATCTAAAAAAAAAAAAAAAAACATAGATGACATTTTCTCTCTCCCTTTCACCCTTTCCCCTCCCCAGATATATTTTCGATGCAAATCTATACCGTTCGAATCGAACCTTTGTTTCCCCCCCACAAAGTTATTTTCAACTTAATCCTTAACCCGTGCTGCGCCGGGTACGAACAGCTAGTCCTTTATAATCCATAATTACACAGGCCGTCGCATGTCGGGGCCAGCGCGGAAGAACGTGTCACGAGTTGTCGTAGGTCGGTGCTGTTGCCATCGGCGATTCGGCGCGGGGCGGGGCCCGGCCCGACGCAGCCAGGGGTGCTTACTCCCCGACTTCTTTTTACGTTTCAATATTTTATAACATTGAAAAACATCGCGATATTTTTCATGACAATCTCGATAGTCATAGAACTCGGCAAATCGCAAACGGGCAACTCAGTGTGAAAAAAATCAACACCTTCTACGGAGCAACAACAATAGAGAACACAGTACCACGACTCAACAAAATACCGGAGCACGTCAAGAATATCACCCAGCCTACAAGGAGAGGAAGGGAAAAAAGAAAATTCCTACTAAACAACTCAACTCTGGAAATTTAGACAGATTACAGTGCCTCATATTCAATTTTTTATTTTGAGTCGTTCCATTTTTTTTTTATCTTGATCTCAGTGATTCATATTGATGTTCATGTTTTTTTTTTATATTTCGATTTGTTACCAAGTCTCATTACTAAGTTTATTTTTAAGTATTGCTATGTTCATATAATATTATCATCTTTTATATATATTTTATCCTATTTAAATTATGCCTATAACTAAATGTGAAATGTACTTATGCAAGAAAATGGACAAGCAGTACAAGATTTGGCACGATCTATAATAATTGAAAATATGTATAAATTTAATAAAAAAAAAGATAGTAGTGTATTAATTACTGACTGCTATATCATCAAAGTTTTTAAAAAAATAAAAGAGAAATACTTAAAACATTAACTATATTTATTAGATGTTCAAAGAACAGAATTACTGGATTTTGTCCAAAGAGGGATAATCATTAATTAAGATAAAATATAGATGTCTCACAGAGACGAAGCTATGTATACATGGGAAAGCATGTGTGGAAGTATTTATTGGGGCTTACGACCTGGCTCACATATTAAAAAAAATTTTGTTTCATACTCTAGTCAAAAAATAAAAATCATAAAGTCTCATTTACAAGCGGCGACATATACAGGTGTCTCAGAGTTAGTGGCAAAAACTTCGGGAGAGTATTTTTCATGTACTTTTGAATATAAAATATTCTTTACACCTTGGGAGAAATGTTGACAGTCAACGAGATAAGCGAAATCAAAGATTGGATTTTTTCCCAATATTTTTTACATATTTTCATATAACTTCAATAACTTATATTGAATATAAAAAAATGATTCGCTTTGATACAAGACAAATAAAATTAAAAAAACCTTACAAAAAATACTTTTCAAATTTCTGCAAGGTTTTAATAATTTTATTTAACTTGTATCAAAGCGAGTAAATTTAAAATATTCTATATAATATAATGAAGTGAAAGTCCAACGTTTTACTGAAAATAAGTAAAAAATATTGAAAAAATGCAAACTATGATGTTGCTCCTCTGCGCAACCGTCACATGTTCTATTCAAAATTGCACGAAGAAGAAATTCTGTTAGAGATTATTTTTTATATAATTTTTGTTGTTGTTAAAGCCGTGTGCAGATTGACTAGACCTGGTTCCATCGACCCTCCATATTGTGTTGAGTGAAGGCCTGTCAGAGATACGCCGCTGTCCATAACACAAACGCATCACGCGCGCGAGGCATCCTCGCGGTGCTAAAGTTCTTCACAAAAACAATTATTTTAAAGCGCACCGATGGCGCTCCTCTTCACGCGCCTGGCTCGTTGAAAATATTTGCAATATTTTGAGGAATAAATCGAGGTTGAAAATTATACGAGTGCAAATATGTTAAAATCCGATGTTGAGAAAATGGTGTCGGAGAGTTCGATGACAACGAATTGTAACCGTTTTAAAATAAATAGCACAATCAAAGATTTAACGCAAATATATAATAACTAGCTGTTACACGTCAAAAATGACGTAACATTGGTTCGCATCTTTGCTAAGTCCTAGTATACTACACACGAGTTTATGACACTCATGTAGTAGAGAAACATACACTCATAAGTAACTGTCACTACCTTGTAAAGAAATGTATTTGTAAAAAAATGATTTAAATAAAAAATAAAAAAAAAAATCATCTATATATATTATATATTATATATATGTATATATATTTTTAGTATCGTTTTGGGGATCAGCAGTAGCAACATCGCTATCGTTGCCGCCTTCTGGTTTGCTGGCCCGTGGTTCAATCCCAGTCTCCGGCCGGACGTTACACGAAAATACGGGGACAGATAGACAGACAGACAGACAGACGGACGGATAGACAACAAAATTATTATATTTAGATAATATAAAACTATTGAATAAGAAATCTATTCACATTTAAAGGAAAATAAGACAATTGACTTATCCATAGAGATATTTAATATATACAGAATATAACAGAGCTAGTCTTCAATGTTTTTTTTTACAGGTAGATAGATCCCTGCCTGAAGTATTAATCGAAAACTTTAAAAACGAACATCCTTATCGTCCTAAACGTAAAAACGAGCATCGTAATATAAATAGTTATGGAGGCAAGGGACTTAAAAGTATGATTTTTAAATATTTCTAACTTATCTTCTGTAAAGGTGTGACTATCATGAAAGTAACTTATATCAAAATCAAAGAATTTTTGTGTACGGAAACCTTTATGATATTATGGTTTTATTTAACTTGTACTGAAACGAATAAATTTTTCGTAATTAGTATAGGTTACTGTAATAATAGTTATAATTATAAAGTTTGACAAAAAATAATTCAGAAATATTGAAATATTTTTTTGTTGATATTAGGTCATGGTTGCTTGCACATTTTCGACTCATAATCAGGGTAGGAATTCAGCTGTAAAGTATTGTGGACTAGCTCTGTTTCACCCTGTATATGTAAGTAACATGTATTTTTAAATTGACGTTTTTTCTTCAACTAATGGTGTATATGGTTTTCTTCATTTTTGCATCCTGTAGTAGGTTAGGTTGCGTTGCTTCATATAATTATTTTAACGGAGTTAATTTTTTTGATTAATTAGCTAAAACTGCACCTTCAAGAGATGTTTTAATACAGTGCATTGACCACGGCATTTAGAACCGCTTCGTGATTCGCCTCTACACGGGCAAGGCGGTCAAAATTTGGGTCCGTTTCAAAAAATAAAAAAGCCAACCAGCTATGCGCAGAATCTGGGCGTTTTCAGCACGGGGATAATTAACCCATCAATTACATTGAATAGGTGCACCATACGAGTTACCCGCTACTGCCCATCTGTAGTAACCGTTACGCGCGCTGTTCGAGCTGGTATGATTTTGCATATTTCCCCGGCATTTATAAATTTATATCGGTATTTTAGCATGCTACATCGCAATTCTATCCTGGAAATGTTATTCGTATATTATGTTTGGAAAAGCACGTATTCTATAATGCGTTCAAATGAGTCTGCTATTATTGGCAAAGCTACGGCGTTAAATTTAATATTAGAATAAAATAACACTAAAGATGTCTCAGTTAAAATATTTTTCTGAATTTTATAATCACATTTAAGAGAAGAGTCACACTTATAAAAACGAACAAGGCATTAAAGTTTTACATAAATAATTTAATATATATATATATTTATATATTTTTAAATCTAATACAATTATTAATCAAACAAATTTAACGGATAACCCATTATTACATGCTTTTATTTGACTCTCTTTGTCTGTATGTTGTGGTGGAATTTTGTAATTAATTTTTCACCAACTTCCCGACTAGCCAGAGGTCTGAAACTCTCAACATTTACGTAAAGTGGATGACTATACATTATTAAATAATTTTCGATATGATTTGGTCATCATTTCGATTCAAATTAAAAAAATAAATCAAATTTAAAAAATGCCTACGTAGCTTCGAGATTCATCAATATTAATATGAAAAAATGTTCCGATTTCAAATGAATCATTTTAGTCGGCAGATTCAACTTGGGAAACTGAGAAGAATGGTTTGATTAACTGTATTTTATAGTAAGAAAATTAAAATAATAAATTTTGTTTTAAACTTTTAAACAACGCGTTTAATATTTGGATACTGCATGGGTGGTGTTAATTTTTTTTTTGATTTTCTTGTTTAATATATTTTCTATTTTAAAATCGTCATCTATCCCCCCACTGCGCAACTAAGGATACGTTTCCGCTCAACGATTGATTTCTTTGTATTTTTTTATTATTAATGAGAACACCGCAATGAAGCTCTTCAATGAAATGCCAGAGGAAATACGAAAGAAACAAAGAATAGCTCGATTTAAAATTATGTTTGTGTTGTGTTATAATAGATATGGATAGTGTAGTAAAGACATGAAAAGACCGCGGTATACCCAGGCAAAATAGACATGAACCGCGATTTCTCAAAGCAAACAAAGCCAGGCAAGGTAAAGACATGCAAAGACCGCGGTATACCCAAAGCATCCAAAGTCAGATGTTCGGCGCATTAAATTATATTCCTTGATAGTAAGGAATGGCGGACTTTAAAAGTTAAAGAAAGACAACGGTATACTATGAACAGCGAGACGCACAATGTCTATACTACAACAACTAAAAATCAAAGAGAGACTCGCAATCACGTCTGGGACTTGGGAAGAATCGGAGAATCTTCCAATTTTTTTTGAGATCTTGCCGGAAGAGAAGATAGCCTGGAGAACTTTGTTGCGGTGGGTCATGTTGAGAGTTCAAGAGGAAGACCTATTATTCCTTGGACCGAACAAGTGGAAAAAGCTACCTGCACTTCTCTAGTGACAGATCTGCAGGACGCCGGGAAAGATGGAGAAGAATACTTAAGGGGGAGATCATAAAGATCACGATCGTCAGCAATGGGGGACTTGGATGATGATGATAAGGTTTTAGATATTATTAAAAAAGGGAAAACATTTTGTTTAAAATCACTACTGAACACTATTGAATAATCAACATTTTCTGGGGCCGTTGGTCCCTCCGTTAGGATAACGAATACTAAAATTAAAATTGGACGTATAGATAATCAAAAATAAACCTCTTAAATGCTAGAAGTTTAAAAAAAACATTAACTCACAAGTTAGTGACGGTTTCAGTACGACAGTATAAGGTTTAATCGCCTATAAGATGCTGGGAATCATCATCTATACACAGCAGATTGACTTTAAATGTACGGCACTGAAAACCGTGTTTAATCCAATCTCTACAAGATCGAAAAGTGAGTGTATTCGTGCATATTGTTTGGCGCGTAAACACGCTCATTGACTCCCTTGGCACTATCATTGTAGAAGTTTTAGATAGGTTATAAATTGGTGTTTACATTAGTGCATATACGCGGGTATAAAAGCAAAGACAGCAAAATCCACAAAATTAAACAAATGTACTGAATTATGGGTTTTATATATCTATCCCTTCCAAAATCATGTTTCCTATAAAATATCGAATTCATTACTTTATAAATTAGTAATCCTCATGTTGACTTCATTAATTTTTTTTTTAGATATTGCTGCCTTAAACCTCACAAATATGTATATATTTACGTACGCATTATTCTATATTTTGAGAATAATATTCGATTATTATTCTACCTAATTCGAAATTAAGCAAAAATATTAATCTCGCGATTCATAAATACTGCAAAAAGAAATACCGGGATCGGATTCCCCGCTCACTGTGATAAAATAATATGGTTTTCAAACCACAAAAAGACGATAGAGACGAAACCGTATCATGTGGTAAGCCTTAGTTAACCGTTTGTTGGACTATAGCACCAGTACCAGATGGAGCGCCATCCGGAGTACGTATTTCCGATAGTCGCACAGCAGTCAGGAGGCAGGATATCAGTTACAGCCACACGTATCTCCTTCCACGCCGGTGCACCCGACCATGGCACCCTGTGCCACCGGGCACACAAAAAGAAACTGGTCTCCTGCACGCGACCCTGGTGACGTCAAGTGTTGTATTACGTGCTAAGTATATTGCACAATATTCACGGTAACACCTTTGCCCTTGAATACGTATCATACATCTATGTACCAGTGGCGTAAACCTGACCATTATTATGCTGACCATTACCACTACATGTGTAGATTATAGATGCAGAAGCGCAACTAACCATATGCGTAGTGGCGCTTTTGCATCTAGACGCCACATACATTAAAAAATACACAGGTATACAGGGATAACTAAGATTATAATATTTATAACTAAGATTTATCTGTAAAGTATCGTGAACTAGCTTTGTTACATCCTGTACACATATACATATTTTGTATGTATATACTAGGGCGAAAATGTCTCTTTCGAAGACGATTTATATTTCTATATTTTTGACGTTTAATTTTTAGGTTAGAATATATTTTTGATTGGAAATGTGTCAAAATCTAAAAACACGGACGGATCATCCATCATCTATCTATATTATGATTGCTTCAAAAACGCAGTATGCACTGCGTAGTATGCACTGTAGCGAAGGGAAAAACTACATTTCAAAATGAAGACTACAACACACACACACGTTCACCAGTTTGAAGACTACAAAGTGTACACTACAATTGTAGTGTAAACTACTTGAAGTGAAGTAATTGTAGTACTACGAAATGAAGTGAAGTAAATGAAGTGAAGTAATGAAGTAATTGTAATATTAATGAAGTGAAGTAAATGAAGTGAAGTAATGAAATGAAGTAATTGTACTACAAAATTGTAGTACTACTGAAGTAAATATTTTTTTCCCAAATAAAAATTTGGCGAGCTAAAAAAAAACGGTCAACGAGAAAAATATTTAAGATAAATGACGATATTTTCTCCAAAGTAACATTTGGCGACCTAAAAAAGGTCGCCAGCCAGATTTCTTCATTCGATTCCAAAAAATTTTCAAACCATGGGGGGGCGGGGTTGTTACAGTTTCCAGAGATTTCTTCGTTTAGCTACATCAACTTCTGTTTCTGTTTCTCATACTTTCGATAACTTTGGTGTTTGTAGTGTGCACTACACTTCAAAACGTGCGAAGTGTGCACTTCAATGTAATGTACTCACTCACTCACTACATTGTAGTAGTGAGTACAGAGCGGACCCATCACTAATGCATTGCTTTGGAAACTGGTAACGGCAAAACTACGCAGTATGCATTGCGCAGTTTTGCCATTACCAGTTTCAAAAAAGAACTAAATCGTATAAAAGGCATAAAGCGATCGACGACAGCCGATGTTCAACTGCTAATCTTGATTCCTCTGGGGACAAGAATCCAGTAATTGTGTTTTTGACAAGATTTGAACATGACGAAAAATACTGTAGTATTTACTTCTCAAAATACTGTAGTATTTTGCTTCACAGTTTTTTGCTTGTGTGCGCCGCACGCCACTGCTATTTACTTGCTATGATAAACGACGAAAAAACAAGTGCAAAGTGGAGCAAATCGATTGTCAATTGTTGTTTTGAACTTGGGTTGACCGTTTTGCGCGATTTTAGATCAAGGTGCTGCAACGTTTGAAAAAGTTTTGCTGAATGGCCGGTTCAGTGATGTGTAAATCTATTGTCAGTCGTGATTCATTTTATTCAATCGTTCTCCTTGCACATCCCATTTGATTCATTCATTAAATCGCACGGAAGATCCACAAAGGGCTAAGCAGCAACGAACAAAACAATAATTTCACAACGTCTGTACAGTCAGAATGGTTGCTTCACCAACACCAAATTAAATAAAAAAATACAATATTTTTTATGTACCTACCTATATTCAGAAAACGAAATTACTGAATTTATTATTATTTGATTAAGATAAACTATATTATAAAAGTCTCACAGAGACGAAGCGAAGAAGAATATGAAAAGCATGTATGGAAGTCTTTTATACGATGGCCCAGGGCTTACAACCTCTATGAGCCGGTTTAACTGATCACTCTACACAATGCAACGTTCACCAATTCTATAGTACGAAATATATAAGTATCATTACCACCTGCGAAATCTATGTATACTATTTCATGAGAAGGACTATAGATGTCTCTAAAAATTTGATAATGTGTGGATCCTTACGGCCGTGATATTTCAATAATTTATCTTGATTAAAAAAATAGCTGCAAAAAATTACAACATAAACTTCATAATATTTTTTTTATCTTTCGTTTAGAGATGAAGGACATTGATTTCCAACTATTTTGGTGGGCCAAATAGGACGATAATAATTTTGTAAAAAAAAACTACACATTTAAAGAAATAATATTTAATACAAACCTAATAAATAGACCTCATTAACATTGAATTTTGTATGAACATTCATAAAACTAGACTGAAACCCATCTTTAGCCCAAAGCAGAGAAACCATTTATATTAAATGGTTCTTCCTGCGTTAAATGTTAAATTATCAACAAACGCATATTCAAAGCATAAGAAGTTAAGAAAACCAGATATTAAAAACACTTCAAATACACCGAACAAAATTCGTCACTGTCTCCATTATTTGTCCCAAGACCTCAATAATACGGATTCCATCAAGATTAGAGAGGGAGAAGTAGTTCCAGGTTGCAGGCATCCAGCCATGTGCATCATGTCAGTTGGAGCAGGGGTGGGGCTATCCAACAGACACGAACCAGCAGTGACATTTGCGACAGGGCTGCAACCCTTCGACGCGTCACTACAAACGTTCATTAATTGCGGAATAATATTATGTTGTCACGAAATTTAATTAGCAGTATAAATGCAATACTTAATAATACCTCTATAAAAGACTATAACAATCCAAAGAGTCCAATATTGTTTTATCAAATTTTAATTGTATATTCCAATAGAAAACATACGTTACGATTGTCTAATAAGTGTAGACCTCTTTCCGTTTAAGAAAGACAATCGAATTAGTATGTGCAAGCCATGTGTACGACTCACATTGTTTCGCTGTATTGGTGTTTACGGGTGAAAACACCAACACAACGGAACAATGCGCCTCGCACACACGGCTTACACGTACTAATTCGATTGTCTTTCTTAAATGGAAAAATCAACATGGAGAAGTGATGTGAGCGATTTAATTTCTCTTAACAATGCTGATGGATTTAAATTTTTTAAACACGCAAATGACACATACTGTGTTTTAATACTAATTATAATTATGTAAAAAAAAAAGATTATTATTATTAATAATTGTATCTCCATTGACCTACAAACCGACAACGCCATGACATCCATGTTTTATTTTTACTTTATGATGTCCTTTTCAATATTTACTCACCTGTAATCTAAATTCACCTTTCTATCTAATCATGGTCTTCCACTCTGATCAGTTGATCAGCTGACATCACTTCACTGTCCATCTCCATTCATAATACTTAATTCTTTAGCTCCTCATTCCAAGTGCAGTCGGCTAGGCTGTGGATTCAACTATGCACAGATATCACATCATTACAGATCACGACTATCTTCAAATGGAGACAAAAGCAATTTTACCTTTCAGAAAACCTAACTTAACCCTCCCTTGTTCTCATAATTATTCTCTTGTTATCAAGGAGCTAGTTTTGTCACGATTACTGTGTGTATCGGAAATACGTTTCAAGTAAATCCGCCTTTGTGTTAATATATGTATACAAAAAGTTGTAATATATCTGGATGAATGTCTGTCGGAACGAATGAGAGAGACAGAAAACGTGGGAGAGTGAATGGGGATAATTTTTTTCCCCATTCAAAAAAAAAAGGATTGATTTTTTATCATTAATTGTGTATTATGCACAAAATTACATTTATTGAACTATTTATCGATTTACGATATTTTTTTCTGAATATTGTTTACAATTCATTCTATAATTAAAACATTATTTATTTCTATTTATCATAAAATATGGTCTAAAAACTTATTAACCTGAAACCTATTCCTAAAATTGTAATCAGTGATTTGCGTTAGTCTGAATTTATTTTCTCAATTTATTTTATCATTTATTATTTTTCATTATTAATTATTAATTAACTGTAAAAAGTGTATTGTGTAACTATATCATATTCAAATGTTTACAAAATATTCATACTTTGCACTTTAATGCCATCTAACAGGGTTATTAATGACCTGTTGACGGTCTGTTTGTTAAAAAAAAATAAAAAAAAATAAAAAAAATTTAAAAATGCAAGTAACCTACTACTTACGCTACTTGTAAACATACTATCGAGATTTATACCAATTGTTACTACATGTCGATAAATACTCTTCAAATGGAAGATCGACTTTATATCTGGACATCCGATTCCAGATATCGTCTCCCCCTTAGATAGAAGGAAGAGAATATTACAAATGTGAATAAATAAATACGATAATAACAAAAATAGGAGGCGAGCACCGAACAAACATAAACTTTCAAACAGACATAACACACAAAACGCAGAACGCAATCTGTTCGCCCCCCCGGGAGTTGGCGTGACGCTGAATGATTTAGTGTGCAATCTACCTGACCTCGATCGCGCACCTCGACAGCTGCAAGTGCTGGGTAATGCAAGCCAGACTACCCCCGGCATACTTTACTCGTCTCAACCACGCCATGGACAACAGCGAGCACGGTGTCAGAAATCCCAGTTGTCGTAAAATACACAGTTTTTTTTAAATAGAGATGCGAACACGGAATACGTGTCACATCAATATTCTTACTATTTTAAAACTAAGTTTTGCTATGTAAATAGGACTAACTTGTTGGTATCCTAGAACGGGGCTCACCACCGGCCATTGGATCACTAGGCGAGAATCATAATCATTACACCAGCAATGGAATGTTCTGTGTATAGTTTTCTGGGATGTTCTGCCGTGTATATGTGACGTCTCTGGCCAACGTTTCAGATCCCATTGCAGGGTCCATTGCATGATGACATCAGCCCTGATGATGGACCCTGCAATGGGATTCGAAACGTTGGCCAGAGACGTCACATATACGGCAAAATATCCCAGAAAACTATACACAGAAGATTCTGAACGGCCGTGAAAACCTAAGGCATTTTTACCAGCAAGCGACTTTGTTTCTTTATTTTTATCTTCCTGGACACTCTTGTTTTTACATGTTTAATGGGTTCTAGGTTTATGCTACTAATTTTGCAGTTTGTCGATCATTTCAAAGTTATATTTTAAAAGCACACAATAGATTTGACGATCACTTTCCCAATACAACATATTCTCTTTATGCCTTTGTATTCAAATTGTTTATGAAAAAATACACGTATAGGCGCCTGGCGCGCTGTCATGTTGAGAAGGCTACAACAAAATACTATGCGTCTCGCTGACGCATCTTTATAGATATTAATTTTTTTATATCAATGCAGCGTGCTTGAAAGCATATGGTATGTTTTCAGTTTAAATGAATAATTTGACAGTTAGGGCCCGTTGTCTGATCAGTAGTAAAAGTAAAAATTAAGAAAAAACTACAGATTTGAGATTTCCAAACAAACAACCTGTTTTAAAAAAAAATGCAATTTTTTGCGCGTGCTGTTTGCATATAAATACTGAGATTTTTTCAATTACTTTTCGTGTTGATATTTTCATTTATCAACACCGCTCCTATCGCTGTAAAAAGATTTTTTTTTTAATTTTCCACTCTAATTTAATCAGTCTGTGTACAAGAAAAGTAGTACTATGTTTGTGCCAGCTTTTACCGTGTGACCTATACCTACAAGTCTACCTAATAAAAATATAACGTCTTCACTTATGCAAATAAAACGCTATGAAAGTGAAGAAAGTTGATTTATAGACGCACATTATATTAAACGCGTTTATTTTGTACGAACCAGTTATAAAATTAATACATAATTACTAGCACAGTAAGATACATTGGCCGCTTCCAGACTAATTGTGAATGTTATGCGGCCACGGACAGTTTTTTTAGAACCGATAAAAATAGGAAAAAAAACAGTTTTTGTCGAGTCCATTATTCCTCGTGATAAATCCACTGAAAGATTAATTATAAACCAAAAAAGATTTAAATTACATTTTATGACATATGGAGCGGAGCTATCCTGCAATACCCAGGTGGCTGAGAAATTTAAAAACCAATAAAAACCTATTTTTTACCAATGAAAACAATTTATAATCAAACGCAGGGAACTGTTATACCACAGTAGAACATCACCAATTAAAATCCTAATTTATTAATCAATTAGAAAGACACAGAAAAATCAAATCAACGAAACATGTTTTGGCTACCACCAGGACTCGAACCCAGATCTTACCGGGAATGTGTGTTTCTTCGTTGATTTGATTTTTCTGCATGCCTTTCTAATTGATTAATAAATTTTGTTTTAAATTTCACGGAACTTTGTTCCGAAAAATTGCAACTTCACAATAAGAATGTGTTCTTTAATATAACATGTAAACAATTAACGCTAAGAAATACTATTTTCAATATAAAAATTGAAACTTAAACAAAGCTAAGTAATTTTGAGCACCAACAAAAATCACTTTTCACGGCCAATGACCGACTGTCGTGGCGCCGCTACAATAAAATGCGGCATTGGAATTTCGTGAGACTATATGTTACTGCGGATCGCCGTCGAATTAAAATCTCGAACGTGTATCGAAAGATTTAATTTGTATTATTGACAAACATGAAATCCTATCAAAATAATAATATCCGTGCACATCTTTAGAAAATTACATTTTTTGTACAAATATTGCAATCTGACTGTGAATGCATATTTAAAAAAAAACTTTATTTCAAACGCCAACTTGCTTCAAATATCTTCGTCTAAAAATGTAACTGAGCAGATTGCAAACATGGCAATGAATTAAAAGCCCGGTAGCGATAAATTAATTCAAATTTCATTATGCAGGAGCTTAAACCAAATTTTCAAATAGTAAATTTAAAGTTTGCGTGTGTATGTATAATACATTACGCGGTTTTTAAATTTATTTTTGAGGTAGGCGAGCATCTTAAAAGATAATGATAATCTCTAAAATAATCGCGCATAACTCCGTTTTATTATATTATTGTTTACTCATCTAATGAGACGTTCGGAAGCAGAAGCGAGCTATATTATTTAATACTTAGTAAAATAAAATATTATTTAATGTTCTGTATAAATAAATCCCGACACAAACCATTGCAATTAATCTGCACAATGAATGTTCATTAGTACCCACTTGAGGTGTTTAAGAGGCGTGACGAATCAGGTTTAATTGGAAAGCAGGCGCGGGTCCACCAGATCTCGCAGAACTGACTCCTCGCAACAGCCTTTCAAAGAATAACATCTTTTATTTTTATGAAACAACTTTAATTACCTCTACAGAAGATAATCCCATAAATACATTAAAACGTAACACAAAGATATAAAAAAATGTATATAAATAGAATAATCCCATAAATACATTAAAACGCAACACAAAGATATAAAAAAAATGTATAAAAATCGAATTTCGAGGCGTCCATTTTAAATAATTATAAATGAAAACAGGGATTGCGACATGGTATATATAAATAACGCTTGAAAATACTACTGAAAATAACAGTGGTAAAGTACCTAGAAATTTAACATAACTAATTCTAAGGTATATCCATTAGCACAGAAGAGCCAAACTGAGATAAAACTTCAAAAAACTTTTATAATATCATAAATATAATTATTGCAATACAAGGCGCATGTATTTAAGGGTAATAATAAACGGCTCCATTCCCAGAACAGCAATGAATCATGACAGTAATATCTTTATCGTTATTACTACTTCAGTTTTGACGTTTCGTACGGAATCTTGCATTCATTAAAATTTATTTATCACGCCAACGCCTATTGTACTTTTTACTAATATAACAACGCCGTTATAATGAAAATAAGGCAAATTGTGTCACAAATTAAGGATAAATAATGTTCTCTGGTTTTCACGGCCGATGTTTCGGAAGCCACTGTAGAGCCCATCAGAGGTTGGAGACAGGCGGCGGAATAGGCCAGAAAAATTTAGAAAGCAGATTTACGAAAAAAAATTAATTAATGAAATTATTTCTATTCATTTATGAAAATATATTCAATTATAATACAATTAAAAATTAAAAAAAAATAGACGCAGAACACCAGATTAACTCAATAGAAACATTATCCGCAAGCATTTTTATATGAAGTCAATATAAGCCACGATGAAGAGCTGGTGTGTTGGTCTTCAGTAATGAATCTGCTTGAACGGAGGGCAAAGAAATATAAGAAGCTCTTAATCGAAACCTTTAAGCTACTGCTTCCAAAACACCTATCCCATTTAATTTACATAATTTATCTGCACCCTAAAAAAACCTCTCGGCATGTCGTAAAAAACCTTTTTTTTTTTCAAATATATCAACGTCCCAAAACACCCGCATATTCAAATTACTCCGGAGTCAAGTAACAAGCATAAGTAAAATATAAATATTGAAGAATATAGGTTAAACCATTCTGGCATAAACTCACTGAAATTTTCTGATTGTCTAGCGGTTTAAAAAGGTAGGACAGCGCGTAGTGTAAGCATTGGGTCAAAGAACAGATTCAATGCTTGAAAAGTGGTGGATTTTCAGAATTCGCAAAACACCTAATTGAAAAAGACCACACGTTTAATAATAAGAGAGGAATTTGTAAACACATAAAAATGTAATAGGTAATAGACTAGACAATTTAGAGGCATTGGAGTTAGAAAAACTGTTGAAATATTTATTTATTTTAATTTTATTTATTTATACAGTAGATACGTGTTTTTTTATAATAAATTGATTCTATATTATAACATTTTTACAGACATTATACTCCCCATAATATGAGCCAAAGCTCGAGCTTATGGGAGGAGTATTTACAAACTAAATTAAAGTATAAAAGAAAAACTAAAGAATAAAAGTATAAAAAAAATTAAAGTATAAAAGAGACATGTGGGCAATGTTACAATTCATCGTTGTCGAAAATCAACGATATGAACGATCAAATCATAAATATTCAATTAAATGTATCTTTTAGTCCTATTTTAAATATTTTCTCCTTAGGTAATACAATACTTCCCGCTCCCTCCCTATACCTACCCTCACTATTGGTACTCTGTCCCATCACACTGTTTTTTAATTAGTATAAATAATCCCACAGCTTATGCATTATTTACATATAGTAATGATTGTACACTGACGAAGCTACGGTCTTAGCGAAACTCGGTTGGTAAAAATACAAAAAAAGTGGCGTTAAAGAAGGTTTACTAATTTAATTTAAAGAAATATATATTCATAAAGTGTACATACCCTGTTTGACTGATACGTATCTCGAGTTGAGGGCTGCGATGAAGGAGGCCTGGGGCAGCGAGTCTTCTAGCGAGAACAGTTCGTCCTTGGTAACCGTTTGGGAACGGGTCTTCAGAACCGCCTTGGAGCCAATGGGAGATAAGTACGCGCCACTGCTGTCGCGAAGGGCCAACTGGTTAAGGAATAATATCAGATTATTAATAAAGGTGGTGCGGTAGTCGAGATTTTATCACCTGATTGTTGGGAGAACATAATAAAAATAAAAGGTGCCGTTATCAAACGCATTATGCTGTGCTTACTCTAAGGCGTCTGATACACATGCTTATTTAGTGGCACGTGAGCATGCGCAGTATCGACTTTGACAGTGGCATGCTTATTAGTGGCATGTGTGTACGCACATTGCTAGAAATGAGCGTGCCACCTAGTGGCATGCTCAAAAATCAACCGCCGGTTGATTTATAAGCATGCCACTGTCATTCACCATAGAGAAGGGGTATCTTTGGAGCATGTGTGAACAGACTTGCTTATTTATGAGCATGCTTATGTCATTCGCGGGCTTCGCGGCTAGAATTATCAATGCGATCTTCTCAGTCCGCGACAGATGAAACAAATATGGCGCGTT